>LOJH01007132.1:0-13195 GCA_001685095.1 Ellobius talpinus
GAGAGAAGAGGAGGAGGAGGAAGGGAGGGGGAAGAGAGAGACAGAGGCAGAGATACAAAGAGAAAGAGATATAGACAGAGAGACAGACAGAGTTAGAGATAGAGAAACTGACTTCAGTCTGTGCCAGTTTGACTTTATTCCCAAGCACCTTTGAAATTAGATGCACCCTTGAAAATGGGTCCATGTAAGGCCAATGGACTTACAGAATCATGAACAATAACAATGTGCTATTAAACGTTTTTGGCCTTAAGCTACTAACTTTCGATAATTTATTATGCAGTGGCCTGCCACGGATCCAGGAGGTCATTGTTAAGAATCAAGTTATAATAATAAACTGGATGCAGGAGAATGCGGTCCACTTCCTTGCGTTAACTGGAATCCAACGATACTTTCTCTTAACAGCTTTGTGTAAAAGATGAAAGACAGACAGGGTAGTAAGTCAGTGCATTGCAGGTGTTCAGAGCTTTGTATAAAGATCCTGAATAATGGACCAGTGTCCTTGGCCATAACGTGTTACAGAAAGGATGAGAACAGGATAGGAAACAAAGCAGACTTGGATTGAATTCTAATTCTACAGGTTAATTTTGGGCAAGTTACCTAACATCTCAGAGTCTTATGAGATAGGCTACTCAGAGGACGAACTGAGATAATATTAAAAAAATATGCTGTACAAAGCCTGGCACATAGTAGCTGTTTCCTACATGTTGATTTCTTATGTTTGCGTTTGCTTTGTTCTCGTATGGTTCCACCCGTGGGCCAGCAACACCAGGCTCAGTGAAAACAGGAACCATGGCCTCAGAGATCTGCCAGCCAGCTTCTGGGACTCTGAGTTGTCATCTTTGTCATGTGTGCTTTCACCACAGTGCGCTCTGATTCCACCCCCCGCAAAGGTCTCCCTCTCTCATTTGTCAAAATAATTTGCCATGGTCCCACTTTTTAGTGGTCTAGCTGAACATTGTTCTTTAAGTGACTCATAAATATGAATTATATTCTAAAGTCAATGAGATTGTCTGGTATACCTCAAGACACCGATGTGAGGAAGTAATCATAACCTCTTGGCCTTGGAGGTGACCACCCAGACAAGGGAATGAATTGTCACTCAGATGAAATGATCTCAAAAGTGCAATCCAGAGGTCCTCTAGTGCTCCCCACCCAGGACATTTCTGGAACCAGATGTCAGAGGAACCATGGCAAGTTGGAAGAACACTCTGGCTGCGAATGAGGTGCCTATACCAGTCCACACTAGTTCTGGCTTCCCAGGTATTTTGTAGAATAAGAAACAGTCACTATGGGGGACTGAGGGAGTGTTAATTATCCCTGAAACATATATTGTCAGAAGATGGAAACCCAGAGCTCTTCCAGGACAGAAATAGATGATTCTCTTAGGTCACTATTCCTTAGAGAACAAGGGAATTCATCCATTATGTTCTTGAACTGTAGGCGACCCATGGGTTGGGTTACTTTACCAGCCTATTCTCCATCCCACCCAATGCACTTGCTGATTTTCTGGGTCATCTTGAGATGAGAGTCTTTGGTTCCCAGCTGTTTGGGTTAGTCTTTTAAATGCGATTTGTACATTTAATTATTCATGTATTTATTTTTATGTTAATTTATACCTGTCTGTCTCTTTCTTCCTCCTACGTGGTGTGTGTATAGACATATGTTTATGGGTGCCTGAGAATGCTAAAAGGGTGTTCAATCTCTTGGAACTGGAGTTACAGGTGGTTGCAAGCCACCTGCCATGGGCACAGGGAACTGAGTTCTATTCCTCTACTAGAGTGGTAAGTGGTCTTAACTGCTGAACCGTCTGTCTAGTCCCTTTCAGTTTTGTTTTTGAATTTCATTTAGTGATTGTAATGAGCATGTAGTTTTATACCCAATGCCCACAACTACTCCACAGTGGAAATACTATTTCTCTTACATTGTAAGTGATTTTGACTCAGAGATCTGGAAGTAAGACTGTCTAACTTCAAGAATTTCATTCATTACAGCAACACAATGGTCAGGAGCAGGGCAGCCTCAGAGCCCTTAGTCCAAGAATAACTGAAGTGATCTTTGGGCTCGGTACTCTCTTTGTTGGTTAAGTGCTGGTGGTACTTCATATGGTACTGTTGGTTACAAAGCATCTTTGAAGAATCCTCACTACCAGGACTGCTTGAATTCTGCTCCAATTTTGGCTGTAGTTTTCTTAAAAAGTACTATTTTATCTGCTAAACCCTCATTCATCTTGCTTTATTTTTTTATGGTCGTTGTATAGTCCATGATGACCCTGAATTCTTGCCTCTCTTCAGAAGTGATACTGTTCTTCTATCCAACCACAGTATCACCATCTTGGTGGACATTGCATTGAAGTGCTTTTCATAAACAATAGTCCAGATTTTTCTCTGCTTAATACATTTTAGGAGGAACACATTAGATTTAGGTACAGTATTACACCAGTGACCATGTTCTTTACAATGTGTTAAGAAACATTTTAGATCCAGGCAGTAGTGGCACGCCTTTAATCCCAGCACTCAGGAGGCAGAGGCAGGCGGATCTCTGTGAGTTCGAGACCAGCCTGGTCTACAAGAGCTAGTTTCAGGATAGGCTCCAGAGCTACAGAGAAACCCTGTATCGAAAAACCAAAGGGAAAAAAAAAAGAAAAGAAAATAGAAAAGAAAATAGAAGCATTTTAGGAGCTCTAAGGTTGCACACAAATTTAATTGGTTATTTTTGATCTTCATGCTTAAAACCAGTAATGATTGGTATCATCAGGGTTTGTCAGAAATCAGTTTCTGACACAAACTGAATGGTTTAGAAGAACAATGTACAAAGGTACAGAGAGTTTGGAGGAAACCCTGCAAAGGCTTACACTAGCAGGGAGACACTGAACCTCGCAGGCCTGAATGATCAAAGGGAGTGAGGGATTAGTGCAATTCAGAGAGCATAACTATATTAAGAACACTGCCCAACATGAGCTATAGCCTTTAGTTAAGGAATGCAGCCAGCCCATGGTGGCCTGGCAGGAAGGGAGCTGGAGGGACAGATACTCTAACCTCTTAGTTTTCCATCCTCTAATCTCCTGCTGGTGCCTCCCCTTGGCAGAACTCCTTTAGAAGGGAAGAGGGCAAGGGAACCTGCAGGTGCCTCTTATACAAGCCAGCCTCCAGAGGCAGAGAATGATGTAAGAATGGGGGAGCAGGAATGGGGGTGATGATGAGGTGCATCGTTCATTATAGCTGGGATGCAAGATTATGATTCTTATATACCATCTGAGCATAGGCCCCAAGAGCTGCTGGGAGTGGTCGGGTAATAGATCAGATAACAATTCTAGTTATCTGTCTAGTCTTTGAAAAATTGAACTGTGTTCTGACTCTGCTTCTTGCAGTTCTCTTAAAATTTGTATCTAAATGATTTGAAACAACGAGGACATGATGTAGCTGCACTCACCCCTATTATAAGGAGTATAAAAATAACTATTCTCTATGCTGGTGATATAATTTTATTGTCACTAACCAGAAATGGACCCTTTATCTTATTGGAAAATAGAATAGCTTGAATTCAAAATTTCTAAATTCAAAATCATCATTTTTGACAGATAGCATTTATGATTTAACTGACTAATATCTAGTAATTATATCTGGTGAGCTAATTCTCTCACCTTTGTCAGGTACATTTTGCAACCATTTTTTTCTCTAGTGTTTTCACCACTAAAGGATGCTACTTTAAAAGGAGATTTTGGGGGGCTCTCCTGTTGACATTTGTGTGTCTGCTTTGGGAGCCTGAGGAGTCAGTGAAATCCGCTCACATTTTTATTCAGGCACCAACCATGCAGCATTTATACCTGGTCAATACATGTTGGTTGAGTGAAGGAGTGAGAGAATGAACTTTGCAGCTTTGCTTTTATTTTTCTTCACCACGCTCTTTAAAACAGATAGCTTTTAGGAAGCCGACTGAAGGCAAACCCTAGTTGGAAAATCTCCACATGGAAGAAGGCTGGCCAGCTGTTTGGGGGCTTGACTTGGAGACTCTGTTCTTAAGGGAGGTGAACCTACCATCTGCTTGGTTGATTCTTAAGTGTGGACTATCCCTCATCAACAACATGGGTAACTCTTTCCCAGTGTTAAAAGCTAGATGTCTCTCCTGCCCAGTGCCTAGTGAAGCTTAATTAGAGGAAAACAATTCTGATTGACAGATGAAGGATATATTGTTCTATCATTCTAAATCTGCATTGTCCGGGAGAATGGTTTTTGATGATGGAAGTGTTTCTTATTTGTGGTACCCAACATGATGGTACCAAGTGTATATATCTATGAAGCATTTGAAATTGGCTGTTAAGACAGAAAGGCATTTGGAATTTTTTTTATTTAAGATATTTTAAATTAATTTAAATTTAAATTGCAGTTAATTAATTCTAACTAGTTAACTTTAATTAACATAAAGCTAAATTACAATTAATTAAGTCTAATTTAAGTTTCGATATCCAATTATGCCAGTAGATACCATATCTGGCAGCAGAACTCTAGGCATTTTATGTTTTATCCCTAGATTAGGTTAGACTAGCCCTAAATTTGGTTTTCAAAAGAATCGCATGTTTTGAAATTTAAATCCCTTGTTTTTAGATTTATTGACACAGGGTCTCACTGTGTAATCCAGGCTGACTCCCTGTTCTCCTCCTCCAGACTTCACTGTACTAGGATCACAGGCGTGCATTGCCATGACTGTCACCAATAGCATTTATTGATTTGCAAATGCTTACTTTCCCATTAATGATAGCTTTAAAACATGTTCTCACACTCCTAGACACTCCTTCATCAAAAGCTGGAGAGTAATTATAAATCCTTTGAATACAGGTTGGTCTTAGTTGTCTTGTTTCTAGCAAGCAGAAGCTGACAGAAGCAATGACCTGACTTGGGAGGTTGACTCAAAGTCTGATAAAGCTTCCCTGATGCTCTCTCTCCCTCACCCGAGCATCCTTGTAAGGATTCTGGCTGTTCTCATGCTATCAAAGTTAGACAGATATCTGGAGAGATGACTCAGGGACACTGGGGGAGGAAGACTAGCCTTCCTAGCCTCTAGTTGTGTGAGCCCTCCCAGCCCAGGCTTCAAGTTATTCTCTGCATAGACATAATCTGACTGTACCTCTCCAATAGACCCAATGTGAGAACTGCTTGGCTGAGCCCAGTTTATCCCCAGTGAGGTGATAGCAAATACTTGGTCTTTCATGCCACCATTTTGAGACTGTTGTGAAGCAACCGTCGGAATGCTCATGTGTGAAAGGATTGCGCATGACACAGGTCTGGGAATCCCCTGACATGTTCATAGCTGTTCTGTGGTTTTTACTTTCTGAGACAAAGTCTTGCGATGTATTCTTGGCTTCCCTAGTACTTAACAATACAGTCCTGACTGGTCTTGAACTTGAAGCAATTCTACTTCAGTCTCCTGAGTTCTGGCTTTATAGGCCTGTGCTACCACCACCATTGGCTTTTGTGGGGTAGCTTTGGGGGTCAAGTGTGTCACAGCAATTTATCTTGGACATCAGGAAGTGCTGATTATCTCATGTTATTATTTTTTAAAATGTATTGAAAATTTTATTTTGGTGATGGTCTCGTCATGTTTCCTAGGTGAGTGTGGCAGTCTTCTTAGGCTGCTATGACAGTTGTGAGCCAGCACTCACAGTGCTCCTTTGTGTTAAAGTCTTTTCGGCACAGCTGTTTGCAAGCTCCGAGCTGAATTAACCACCCAATTCTGTGAGAAAATAAGATGAAAGGAAGTGTTCAACCCTGCGGTCACTCTTCCTTATCTTACTCGTCCTTTCTCCTTTAAGAGAGAAGCCGTCCGCAGTGGGGTAAGTGTTGAACCACTTCAGAGGATGAAGGCTAGCCATGTGGGGTCTTTCTTAAGCCAGTACATTCTGTGAGGTCACCTAGTGGGCTAGCTATGGTGCCGGCAGAGCTCTGGTAGTTTGGAACTCTGCAGTGGCCTTTTCTGTAACGATGAGATCATTGAAGTGACTCTCCAGGTGGACTGAGAGTGAGTAACAAGATCTCAGTCCTGGTGAAGTTCACGTCCGAGGCTCTCGTGGTTCTTCAGGGGCCAGCTCTGAGCCTTGTCTCCCGGGGATGGGATGGAAGTAGACGAGCAAGGCCCAGCTGAGGGATGGAACTTTCAGATGATAGCTGGTTCGATAATACCCGTGTTTAAACACAGGGCAAATACCATAACACAGGTACAAACCAAGCTTTGCATTTTTTTCCTGGGAATGAGAGATTACATATAGTTGGGGGAATCTGAAGGCTTGAAGCGTGACTGATACACAGCTAAGCTCAGAGCGTAAGTCAGCGTCCATGGTGCAGACACTTGGGAAGATGAGGTGAAGGAAGGAGATCTTAGTAGCAGCGATTTCAATGCTGGGACTTTTCGGCACCACGACATTTGGTGGGGAAGATATTTTGGGCAGTGGGGATTGTGAGGTGTCTCCAATTACACCATGTGAGTAGCTGCTTACTCTTCTGTTTATGGGTCCAGCCCTGTCTGGCTAGGGACATGTGGTCTGCAGGTGTTGATAGGAAGGTCAGAGGGGGAAGGGGGAGGAGTAAAACAGAGAAAGGGAGAAAGATTAAAGCCTTCACAGGGCTGACTGCTCAGAAAACTATATACCTGGAAGTATGTTCTAAAGTCACCACTCAACACCTTGTGTTAATAAATAGCTTTATGACTTTGGTACAGAGGAGAAAATTCTGGAAGAGGTTCCACCATAGTGCAGATAGAGCACTGCAGCTGGGTGTCTCAGGATATATCTAAGAAACCCACTGACTTACTTGGCTCTTGTTAGGCAGCCTTTTCTCAAGGCTTCTTTACAACCACAGAGAGCTACTGTTCTGTGGAATAGTAGACCCAACACAGCTTTAGAACAGAGCTGTGTGGCAGTCAATCTATGGTTCTTTCTAGCAACTGATGGATTTGTTACCATTAGTACAAGGTGGCTCTCCAGAAACTCTGCAATTGCCTCTTGAAATAGGAAAACCTCAGGTCACATGGGTAGGCTGCTGGTAATGGGGTGAAAACTTTTCCGGACCATTAAAACCAGTTCCTGTCACTTGCCTCTAAGTAAAAGTTTAAACAAACCTCTGTTCTCTGTTAGGAAAACCAGAATCAATACCCGATTGCAGCAAAGTTCAATGTCATTCTGCCGGATTCCACCGACCTCTCAGAATCCAGCTTCTTGGGCTGCTGTGCACAGAGTTTCAATGGCATTAGTCACCAATAATCACAGTTGCTATATTAACATTGCAGAATGCTGTATAGCTCATAACTCATTTACATATACATATCATTTAATCCTCATAAAAACTCAACGAGGTGATTATTACTCTTGTACTTTTACAGAGGAGAAAACTAAGGCTTAAGACAACTTAAGCACATTATCCCAGATCTCTGGGAGTGGGTGTCAGCAGTGTGTTTATATCGGGTTTTACTGATCCAAGTCCGTTTGCTCCATTGGGCAGGGTCCAGTGATCAGAATCAGGATCGGAGGTGGGTGGTAGGAAGGTGAAATGCTACACTAAGCAGAAGCTGGTCATCTAGGAATGGGCTGCTCTCAGATAGGGACAACCCTTCTCTAGTCCTCTCTTTGCCCATAATGTAATCAGAGAGCACCAGTGACCCTTGTATTGGGAATGATGTTTAACCTTTGATTTCCAGATAAGGAAGCGAAGGTAGGGGGTTTGTTGTTCATCAGACTCTCACAGCTGCCTGGTGATAGGACTGGGGTTGTTGCCCAATTTTCTGCCCTTAGGATGGCATTTTGGTCACTCTCCCTGGGTGCTTTTCCAGCCATGCACTTTGTTCTTTTGACAAGGAAGCAACGTGTTTACCGTGGAAGATGATGGGGGCACGTCTTAGATAAGCAAGCTAATAATAACATTTGCTATGATTCATGGAACACCTGTGATGTGCTGCACTAGATGCTCCATAGGCGTGCTCTGTAATTTTCATGGGAGCCTTGCAAAATCTGTATTATTATCGTGTGAAGAGACGGGGGCCAGGATGAAGAGGGACTAGCCAAGGTGATATTGAGTTCATGATTTTTCCGTTGTGAGGTGTGGCCTCCGCAATAATTTCTTCCCTTGTCCTAGAAAACTGAAATGTCTGATTTTTTTTACACAGTCAAGTATCATTTTTTGGAAATCATTATAATTCAAATCATCTGTGTTTATTCCTAGAACCATATCTGATTGAAAAGGGAGATAAGGGAGACGATTCAGTTATTACCTTTAAACAGAGACCTTAGAAGTCTTGATTAATACATATTTTTTTATTGTGAAGAAAAACCAACAGTTTTCTTTTTAAAAGAACTACAAATTAAAGCCATTTGTTTAAGTAATTAGAAAAAAAAACCATTAGTTTTTTTCAACCCCTGTTCCTCTGGAGTGCCGGGGGCGGAGCTCTGGTGGTGGTTTCGCATTCACTAGCTAGTTCCTTCAGATAATATCTGTAGGATAGGCAGGCATACTCATTATTTTTATGTTAGAGTCGCTTTAATACAATCATTTCCCCTTAGCATCTGTGACACAGTTAAAAAACACACGCAGGCAGGCAGGCATGCACACACACAGGTATGCACACACGCAAGCACGCACGCACACATGCACACTTTTTCACTTGGGAAGTATTAAGGCTTAGGAAAGCCTGAGTGCTGTGCCTTCCAGGAAGGGGCTGCACCTTACTTAGATGGGCAGTGTGGAATCCCTGGGGCCTGAGAAACAGGGGAAAGGGTACAAGGATATAGGAAATAGCACTGACTAGGAGGTGAGTGTTGTTACAAAGTTGGTCAGTTTCTACACACCTCTTCCCTGGCTCTTAGTATTTCTTTCTGGCTAGTGTCCCCCCCACAACCCTGATGTGATATGAGTAGCTTCCAGTTCTGGCCTCTGATAAACATTGTATGGAAGCCCCTTGGCAAGATGCCCTGCTTCTATCTAGTCAACCTGGAATGGTTATGTGTAATCTGTTCTCATGGAAGTGGAACAAGTCTTCTCTCCCAAAGTAGTGAATGCTTTGGCTCTAAGGTGATCGATCATTGTTTAGACTTTTCACTTATTTTCTGATACGTTGACTCTTGGTGCTTTTTGATCCCTGTGGATTTTGTACTTCCTGATGACTGACTGGCTTGGTTCTTAACCCACAAACTTAATCATCATTCCTGACTGCTCAGTGAGCTGCTGAGCCATATGGACTTTCTCTGTTTTCAGCCCATCCCTGCAATTCTTACATTTGTTGTATTTTTCTGCCTGGCTTCCCGTGTTGCTCTGGGTTGCCTCATCAGTATCAGCTCTGCTTCAATAAGAGGGGTGGTCCAATTTTATTGAGCAATCGGGTGAACAATAGTAGTGTCGGAGGAGTCCTTACATCTTCCTCTAGCATCTGGCACAATCCTCATGATATTCCCAATCATGAAGTTAATTTTATAAGTAATAAATCAAAGGCACTTCAACAGAAGTATTTTATAATCAGGGAATACAATTCTTTCCTGTTGTTGAGTTAGTTATGTCTTTATAAATTATAATATAATATTACAAAATTCTATTGAGTTCCTACAGTGTCCTGAAATTGGGGTCATTCCACTTCTCCCAAGAACACCAGTCCTATCCGTGTGATGAGGAATATTTGATGTGGTATTCATTGGATGACAATTTCTTATGCTTCTTCTTTATACTAAGAGTGAGCAAGAGTCAGTTTCCCTGCAGAGTCTACATTTTAAAAGTAATTTAAACAGTAACTTATCTCAATAGGATATTATGAAAAGAAGGTTTTTTTCCCCCACATCCAGGTTAATTTATCCAAATCAAGATCCTCAGCTGGAAAGGCAAACTCAGTATCTGATACCAGCAAAATTGGCAGTATGTCCTGCATGCATGTTGAGAGCATCTAGTTCTGGGGTACTCTTGGCCAACAAGCTTAAGATTAATTTCTTACCATTCCTCTAAAATATACTGTTGTATCTGCAAAGTAAGATATGGTGGGCTCTGAAGTAATAGTTCCTTCAGACCATTGCTCCTAAGAATTCGCACTGAACAGGCAGTAGGTAGAGGCAGAGGAAGATGAATTCTGTGAGTCTGGGGATAGTCTAGTCTACCTACTTAGTGATTTCCAGGCCAGTCAGGGTTACATAGTAAGACCTTACTTTGAAAAAACAAAATTCACATTAAATTTATTTGTGGAGCTATGATTGATTATGACAGATAATTGACGAGTCAGATGCCATGTTGTCAACATCATTTCTAACCTTAATTAAGCAGTTTCGGAGGTGCCTCTAAGGTAGTTGTTTTCCACAATGCCCCACTTGACACCACAGTGTTCTACTCCACAGTGCATCTGTAGCTGCTCTCTGAGCTTCAGGGTTTCATGGGGCTGGGGACACTGACCACAGAAAGGATTTGGGACAGTGCTTGGCAATCACATGACCTGTTATTATTTCCTGTAATTACCTTGGCACAGGTAGGGTAATCAGCAGAACTTCATTCCAAGTGTGTGTTGAAATTCTCTGCTGTCCTTTGAAATTTCAAGTAATGATTTCCTCCCATTGTACAGAAGTCTGATGAAGCAACACATTTGGTATTCTGTGTTTGGAGATCTCTTTTACAAAGGCCACCTATAGATGTTCTGGGTTTGCTCGAGAGACAGCTAGTGCTAGATGATGCCATAGGGGCCACCGGCTAAGTCTGTGCAGTAATAAAACATATCCTATAGGAACAGAGGCAGCGATAAGCACATCTAAGAGGGATAGAGCAACAACTCAAGGATGTATCTTTCAGACAGCCAAGGTCACAGTGAGCAGAATGGAACACCAAGAAAATAGTCCCCGATAAACCAATGTGGTAATTGGAACTGTTTGTGGTGATGGGAAAGAGGACTCTGGAGGCCTCCAGGGTGAGATAAGGCAAGCAATCAACATGCCACGGTAATTTGTTAGCTGTCTTGGCTTTAGGTCGAGGTGTATAAACCTGCCTGGTGTGATGTATGAAGCCTGCTAACCCTAGGAAAGTTGGCCATGGAAGGACAGCAGCAAAGTGGAGCTTGCTTGGAAGTGACCAGGAAGTCATCTGCACCTGTAAATGTGACATTTCCCCGATGAAGGTAGACCTTGGCTTCAAGTCTCCTATGTCAAGGAGGCTTTGTGAGCACAGAAGAATATTTCATACTTTCCCCTGGTCTTCATGACGAGTTCATACGAACTGATGTTCTTTAAAAGCTGCAACATGGGTAGAAAGACTTGTCACCTCCACAGGCCAAAAGGCACACAGTGACCTTCTAAACCCACTGAGTGCTACACAACCCTCATAGCACAGAAAGCGTCCTAGCTATGTGCACTTTTCTCTGATCCTGAGTGTGACTTATGCACAGTTCAGGCTAGCTGTGCACTACCCTCTCCATCCCACTGAGCCTGCACGGTGGTACCACCACACTGCTGACCTCACACCTGACTTCTGTATCCCTCTTCCTGCTAGGATCTCACCAATAGCACCTTCAGCATTGAGGGGATTTTTACACCTATTCTACACTGAACTCAGTTGGGACCACCTGGCCCAGCTCACCCCTCCATATGGATAATATATTGCTGTGGCAACATCTGATTTTTTGCTCACTCAACATCCATTATTTTTTCATTCCCCCCCAGAAACAAACTGGCTTTATTTAATAGTGTGATATATACAGCTAAGAGGGTGCTATTCCTAACCTCCTTTGCAGTTAGATTTGATTATGTGATGAAGTTCCGGCCAATAACATTTAAGTAGAAGATGTTGGCTAATTACTTCTAGGAATTCTCCTGAAAAGAAAACTGAGTTCTGAGACCCAATCCTTTGGCTTAGTCTCACCCTTGCTTCCCACAGATTGGAAACACGTAAGACAGCCAGATCTTATCATTTAACTTGATTTTGAGACTAGAAATCACCTATTGGGAATGGCCGTTCATGAATTAGATGGGGTCTGGGTCTTTTGTAATAAGGTGGAGCTTCCCTCTCTTTCTCCGGACCCCCACAGGAGGTTTTTAAATGACTCCCTTTGTGAGACACTGATAGCTCAAGATCATCTTGGATTTGGAGTTAGTGTACCATAGCTACTCCTTTGCTTTGTTATTTACGGAGTTCCCTTAGATTGGCCTGCCCACAGTTACTTCCCTAATAATCGACCCATGTTAGCCTTTTTTAGAAGCAGGGTTTTAGTGTGTTGTGCAGGTTGACATCTCATGATCCTCCTGCCTTAGTACCCCCGCCCCCACTTCAAGTGCTAGGGTTACAGGCAAGCTCCACCATTCCTGGCCAAAGTTAGTTTCTCAGTGATAGATTTCATACCATCTTTACCTCTGTGGTCCTACTTCTGTCTACCCTGCCTGTTGCAGGCCAGATAAGATGTCCATCCAGTTTTCTGTTAATAGAATGTAGTAAAGAAGCGGTTGTTTCAAGTGTTTGTTCTTTCCAGTCTGCCCCATATAGTCAGTCCCCAATTGTTAGGGTTTAATCTCTTAGTTCACTCAGGCCTCAGTTTTTTTTTTTAATCTGTAAAATAAAGGCGACACCCCATCCCAAGGGTGAACAATTCCAAGATGGAGAGCTGGAGAGCAGTAGTGATCAGGCCTGAGCCTTAAAGCTCCTGCTCCCCTCCCCTCCCATACACGCATCTTGCAGCTCGTTGTGAGAATCAGATTAGGTAATGCACTAAGAGGCATTTTATGTTCTGGAAAGTGGCATGAAGATCTCTGTGATCATTGTGAGGATTTATGCTCCCTAACAATCCAAATGACAGAGTGAGGCCTCAGCTCTTAGAGGAAATTACTTGCCTTCACTGTTTCATTTTCCCCACAAACCTCAGGGGAGTGGCTTTTAGGTTTTTGCAAAGAGTCAACTGATCCTTATGAGGTTTCACACTAAATGGAGGAAGTTTCTGTGGGCCTTTCTTCTGTCTGAGTCTTCCCTGGGATCACGGTGAGCTGGAGGTGGCTTTCATTTGCCACCAGAGACCACAGAAATACACAGTAATAGCATCATCTCCGTTGGGGCTCTCTCTCTCCCTCTCTCCTTCCCCCCCCTCAGGATTCTTTGCTTCTCATTTACACTCAGGTGGCTTCAAAGCTCAGACACAGTTCATTTCTCATTTCTCATTTCTCTCTCTCTCTCTCTCTCTCCTCTCTCTCTCTCTCTCTCTCTCTCTCTCT
>LOJH01007132.1:13262-31422 GCA_001685095.1 Ellobius talpinus
TCTCTCTCTCTCTCTCTCTCCTCTCTCTCTCTCTCTCTCTCTCTCTCTCTCTTTCTCCCTCTGTGCAGGTGTGTGTGCATATGTATGAAGGCTAGAGACAAGCCTTAGGTGTCATTCCTCAGGAGCTGTCCACTCTCCAAAAAATTTTGTTGGGGCTTTGAGATTCAGAATACTGACTCCTCTTCCAAAAGACCTGGGTTTGAGTCCCAGCACCTACACAGTGCTTTACAACCACCTGTAACTCTAGTCTCAAGGAATCCAACGGCTTTTTCTGGCCTTCATGGACACCAGGAATAGTGCGCATGCAGAAAAAGCAGCTGTATTCCACAAATAAATAAGTAAATAAACAAAATATTATAATTAAGTTTCTAAAAGTGTGTGTGTGTGTGTGTGCATATGTGCACATGTATGTGCTTGTGCCCTTGGAGGTCAGAGAGGATTGGAATTAGAGTTGGTTACGAGACATCCAATGTGGGTACTGGGACCCGAACTTGAGTCCTCTGCAAGGTCAGTGTAAGCCCTTAACCACTTATTCATCAGCTCCCTCTTATTTCTTGAAGCAAGGTCTCTCACTGATGCTCCCTAAGCCCCAGTGAGGCTAGATTAGGTTAGCCACCAAGCACCAGGGATTTCTTGTTTTCATCTCTCCAGCCACGGGACTGTCATCTTACACTGCTATGCCTGACTTTTTTTTTCATATGAGGTGTGGGGATTGAACTCAGGTTTCATGCTTGCATGGGCTCGAACTGTACCTACAGTACCCCCACAATTACTTTCTGACAGTTGAAAGGACCCCAGTGGGTCCTTGAAGAGACAAGCCCAAAGGACCCCAGTGGGGATGTTCTTGAAGAGACAAGCCCAAAGGCATCTGGAAGCAGGATTAGGACTGGGTCAGTGGGGACTTTATAAAGGCCAGTTTGGGAAAGGAAATAAAGGAGGTGAAAACTGGAGAGCCACTGTGCTGCCTCAGGGAGATGGACACTGTCTGTGGGAGGGTCTGTCATTCTTCATGCCTCCCAAGAAGCTGTTGCAGTGCTAGGGCTGTGCAGCCTTGCCTTTCTCAGGCCCTGGTGCTATGCCGCTACTACCCACAAAGAGGGGCCCACTCTTGCCCGTCTCTTTCTGTTTGACCTAAGGACTTTTCAAAGGATCCGAGTTCTTGAGAGAATCGGCTTCTTTAGGAGGATTTGGCCACCAGAATTAATAGAATTGTAGGTTTTTTAAAACTAGAGAAGTTCTCAAAGTTCTTATAGATAGATGTGAGCAACTGAGGCCTGGAGAGGTTAAGTGATCGGTTCAAACTTTTGCAGTGAAATACTGTGTTAGGATGATAATATGGGTTCTTAAATTTTTTTCTAATTAAATGTGCTTTCTATGAAATCTTCTTGCAATCAAGAAGTTGGGCTATTTGATGAATAATGATAGGGGCGTAGAACAGATTCACGAATTACCTGCTTTATTTTCCGGCAGTAGTAGCCACTTTAAAAGAAAATGGCCGTGAAATAGTTTTCAAAGGAGACCAGGGTTGCAAAAATGGACCCATAAACTGTAATGTTCCTGTCTTCTTTTCCCCGTGCTCTTCATTCCATTTCCTGTTTATGATCCCGCCTTCTGGGGCATTTGGTCTCATAAACTGTAGGAGACTCCATTGCACACACATGCTGACCTTCGTAGCTTTTCTCTTTTGTTTGCCAGTGGGAGTTCTCATGACAACCTAGAAAGGAAGTTAATAGCAAGGGCACATTTCCTTCATCTTGATCTCTGCTGACTTATTTCCTTTGTGGCGGGGAATGTGGGCCTGGGCTCACTTCCAAGACTGTGTGTAACCTAGAGCTGGAAATGGAAAACTTAGCAAATGTTCAAAAGTTTTCTTTTGCCCATACCCTGCCCATCACCTCTAACTCTCTCATGTAGCCTCTTACAGCCTAGACTAGCCTTGACTGGCTGTGTAGCTGAGGACTGTCTGAGGATTCCCTTAAACTTTCAGATCAGTACTCCCCAGTTCTTCTCTTAAATCCAACCAGTATATACAATGATAAAACTCAATGCACATTTCCATCTAGTGGTGTGGTGAAGGTGGCATATAATTGGCCTCTAAGGACGGATGTCTCTTAGAAGTTATGGTTCTAGTAAGTCGTGGGTGTTCAGAAATAAGATGTCGTGGAGTATGCACAGCATGGAATTTGGACATGCCAGAAGTCAAGGCTTTCTTTCTCCCTTCTAGCCAGCTTGCCAGCACAGTAGTGTCTTTGGAGAATTATACTTTATGAAGTTTCTTGAGATTTTCCCATATCAGTGCAGATAGATAGAGCTCATTGTTTTGAGAATTATACAGAGTGCTGCTGTGTGATTGCACTATAGTTTCTATAGTCCATGGCTAAATGATGGATAGCCTTGCTTGAAAAAGGCTCTGAGGCATGGCTTTTGGTGCAGACAGTACTTTTTAAAAAGCAGATGAACCCAGAAGGCACAAGTCAGATGGTGAGCAAATTGAGCCAAGTTTTCTTGTTTAAGCCAGGATCCAGACAAAGAATTCGTATCTGGGGAGCTTAGAGAACTCCTCAGTCTTTTAGTTTGCTTCTGCTTGTCACCCCTTGCAGTTTCGTTACAGAAACCGGGTCATTTTCCTTACTGACCAAATCCCCACTGTGTTATTTGACATGTTCTCTGTGAATGCAACACGCTGTACAGAGGTCTCTTATCCATGGCTTCACTCTCCGTGTTCTGTTACCGTTGGCAACCATGCTCTGAAGCATTAAATGGAAAATTCAAGAACTACACAATTCTGAAGTTTGAAATTGGATGCCATCCTGAGAAATTTGGTGGACTCTCATGGCATCCTAGTCCACTCTTTCCTGAATCTGCACCGTCCCTTTGTACAGCGTATCCATCCTGTATGTGCTGCTTGCTTGTTAGTTACTACCCAGGTTATCAGACAGACTGTCAGGGCATCACAGCGTTCATACTCAGCCAAGCCTTGCTTGATCATTGTCCCAAAATGATGCTGGTAATTGAGACATACCAAATAAAGCCAAAAAAATGCTTTTGGTGACGAGTAGAAAATACTTGATTTAACAAGATGTGCACAAACAGGAAAAAGAAACATAGCATAGGGCTTGGCACTATCTCTGGTTTCAGGCCTCCACTTTGAACATATCAGTTTATGGGTGAGGGAAATTACTATAATTCATGTAAATTATTTTTAAATTAAGAGGTAGGAAAAAAATTCCCATTTAACAAAAGTAAACACTCTCAGCACATTTTCAGTTTAAATTTATAGAAATACAGAGTTGATGTTACAGAAAGTTTTCACATGCCAGCTCCATCTTTTCTACTGAAAGTTCCCCTACTATAAACATTTTATCATAGTGTGGTAAATGTGTCATAATTAATGGACTGATAATGAACTGATGCCCTGTCAGAGTCTTAGTTTGTCAGATTTTCTTAGTTTTCCCTAATATCTTTTTTTTTTTGCCGTGATAGGATCAGCATAAGGTACTGCATTGCATTTAGTCTGCGAGTCTCCTAAGGCTCCTGTTGGCTGTGTCTCTGACCTTCCTTGCTTCTGTTGACCTTGACAGTTAGGAGCGTGGGTTAGCTCTCTCACCAGATGCTCTTCTATCGGAGTCTGTCCGACGCTGTCCTCTTAACTTTCCATTGGAAGATGTCAGAGTTAAAGCAGCATTTCATCATAGTATATCAAAGGTAGGGGTTATCGGTGTGATTTGTGACTGCTGATTTTGACCTTAACACTGGCTGAGGGAGAGTTTCCCAAGCTTCCCCCTCAGCTTATGCTGCCCTCCCCATACTCCAGTTCTCCACACTCCCACATTCTTTCTACAAAAGTCACTATGGCAGTGCACACCAGGAGTGGAGGATTATGGTCCCTGTCCTTCCAAAACTCTCCTTTTGGGGGTTTACTATCTATGGAAATTAATTGGAACCCTATATGATATATTTATCTTCCCTCCACATTTATTTACTCAGTCATGTATTTACATCGATGTGCACCATGGATATTTATACTATATTTATAGTATAAATTCAATACTATGTTTGCTCTTTAACTTTGGGTGGGCATCAATTTCAGTTGACCAGGTGTCCCTTTGATATTCTCTCTCAAGTTACAGGCATTTTCTTTTAGAATAATTTTTATGAGAAAGTTCCTTAATTTCTGGCATTCATTGATCTTTAGGGATAGAGATTTATTCCATATACCTCAAGTAATTGGGAGGGAAGGATTATATTTTTACGGCAGGAGGTCTATAAAATCCTGCCCTTCTGTGATGGGCTGCATGGTTTGATTTCTTCCATCACAAGGCTTCCTCTTAACTATTATTAGTAGAGGCCTCTAATTTTTGGTTTTGTCTAACTTTCCCAACTGGAGCTAAATTTAAGGAAATACATGACACACTTCTCTGTTTCTATAACTGTTTCAGTGAGGATACGGCCCTGTGATGTCTTGGGGCGCGCGCATGTGTGTGTGTGTGTGTGTGTGCGTGCGTGTGTGTGTACATATGTATAGGAGCTAGGCCTTACTTGCTATCTGCACAAGGCCTTGCTGCCTAGACGTTGCCAGGAAAAATAGCCACATGTGCTTGTTACCTTTCCCTTTTGCTTCCCTACTCCCTTTCAGCCAGTCTCTCAGGGCTTTTCTTTTTCCTTTTTTTTTCTTTAGCCATGCACTTAAAAGCATGTTTTCACATTTCCCCCTAGAATTTCTAAATATTTTATATTTTAGAGTTTTTAGTCTTACATTGCCAAAAATAAAAGTCCTGCGCTTTGCTTTTGTAATCTACTCTTTTCTTTGGAGAAATTAAAAATCCCTGAAAAACATTATTTCAAATATATCCTACCTTCTGCCCAGAACTGTGTATTTTTAATTTATTCAATGGATATTTGCACACCCATACTCTGTTCTAAAAATGTGAGACAAATCAGTGAAGAAAAATATCCCACAAACAACTCTGCTTTCCCATGAAGCTCACATTCCAGTGGGAGATGCAGACAATGAAAAATAAGCATAAGATGTAATTATATCATGTATACAGAACGGGGTAAGTGCACTGAAAAATACAGCAAATGAGAGCAGCATTTAGGAATCAAGACTGAGGGAAGAAGCCAGGGTGGCTGTGCACACTTTCAATCCCAGCACTCAGGAGGCAGAGGCAGGAAGATCTCTGTGAGCTTGAGGCCAGCCTGGTCTACTTAGGAAGTTCCAGGCCATTCAGGGCTATATAGAGAGGCCTTGTTTCAAAGAACTAAACAAGAAAAATGGAACAAAACAAAATAATATTAAGGGAAGAAGATTAACATTTCCTTTTAAAATAAAGTGGCTGCTTGTTAACAGGCTTTAACAGAATACCACAGACTCTGTAGTTTATAAAATGAAGACGTTTTTGGCACATAGTTCTGGGAGCTGAGGAGGCCAGTACTGAGAGGGCTGCATTTGGTAGGTGACTTCATCTTGATGGTAACATGGTGGACACTGTCACATGGTGATAGCACATACAAGAGAGGGCTGGAACAAGGAAGCAAAAGGGACAGAGCTCTTTCTTATGATAAGACCACTGCCATGGTAACGAACCACTCCCTCAGGAGCAGCATTGTTCAGTTCATGAGGACGAACTGCTCATGACCCATTTGTTTCCCATCTTCTCACCTCTCTACACACCCTATTCGACCTCCATACACACCCTGTTTGCTACACTGGCGTCAATCCCGTAACTGAGGGAGCGACTGTCAGATTTCTCCACCACAGTCACCCACTTTCTCTCTTTGGAATGAATACTTCATAATCATGCAGATACCCTTTCCTGCATGTTTTCACCCATGCGTCTCTTTCTGTTAGTTTTTGTCTGTAAATGAATGTTCCTCAGAGCAAGAATCAGTTCTGTTTCTGTTGCCTCTCTTTAAAACTGTAGTTTCTGAGAAACTGTATTCATGCAAATAAGTAGACAGGGTCAGGCAATTGTTTTTCTTCTTGTAAGAAAATACAACTGTATTACTGAGTTATATTCCCAGACAAGAGAAAGCTTCATGCAAACACATTTGTTTGATTCTTTTCAGGTTATTTGCCCCCACTCACAAATTATCCATCATAGAAGTGATAAATAACATTTTTAAGCTTATTAGACAAAACAAAGAAAAATATGATATGCCAATAGACTAGTTTTAAATTTCTCTGAATTATGCAAAAATACTTTATTAAGACCACCAAAGATGCTGTATCTTGTGATCGTGTTTTAAGAGGTACCTGTTTGGCCTGATATGCTTA
Source organism: Ellobius talpinus (assembly GCA_001685095.1). Taxonomy (NCBI): domain Eukaryota; kingdom Metazoa; phylum Chordata; class Mammalia; order Rodentia; family Cricetidae; genus Ellobius; species Ellobius talpinus. Next base: position 19,540 of record LOJH01007132.1, read on the forward strand.
GGAACGATCAGGAACCTTCAGATCACCTTTGCTAATAATATGATTTTTGATAACACACTTTTATTAGGTACACCGAAGGGCCAGTTAAAATCCTCTAGACATTTAAACTCAATGTATGGAAATCATCCAGCACATAACTTCATGATGATGGGCTACTAATCACGCCAGGACAACTGCCCTGGGCAAGTGAAGGCATATGCTAATCCTGTCTAATGAGCAAAGCCACTATTCATTGTCAACCCAATCAGCCAAATAACTTCATTTTTTTTTTGGTTAGAAAAACTGTGACTCTGACTTTATATTCAATCCAAATAAACATGCTATTATGCATCCCCATGACAACCGTCTCATTCCTGAATCCAAACAGCTAGCTGGGGATTAAATGATTCCATTTCCTCACATGTCGGTGTAAAAAGATGCCAGTTTAAGCCCCTGATTTTATAATAGTTACAGTTTAAATGACAACACGCAATATTCCCTGCAAAGGCAGAATACTACATTTTTTTTGCAACAAAAGTTTGTATACCAACCGAATCAGATCCTCTAATGTCAAGTTTGAAAGTACAGATAAGAGAAGTAAAACTTCATTTGGCACAGTCCTTGTAATAATCAGGACTGATTACAGATCTTGTAAAATTAAGAGCGAAATGAGAGTGGGACCTCTTTTAAAAAATGATAGTTTTATAAGAACCGGGTCCTATATGTGACTGTCTTGGTTGTTTGCCCCTGAAGTTGGCCTGGGAACAATTTTAGTTGTAGAGACTTGTATCTCATACATAAGATAAATCAATAATAAAAAAACCTTCCAAACCAAAGAAATAGAACCATCAAGGTATTCTTTTCATGTATTTTCTTTTTTGCCCATGTGGATTTAACTTATTAACTGAAAATGATGACCAATATCTGTGAATTTTTCTATTTCCAATGCATTCTTTATCTGGCATAACCTGTCCAACAGTTTCTCAGAGACTTTGCTCCTTCTTCTGCAAAGTGTGGATAATGTTATTTGTCCCCAAATTAGTTGTTACCATGTGAATGCACCCAGAATTAGCACTTGGTAAATACTACTGAACTACTTGCTATTCTTATCATCATTATTATTTTGGTCATTTTATTCACCATATAAATTAAAATAATGTTAGACTAAGGATTGTGCTTAATTGCCATAGAGACGTGATATGTAAACTCAAACTTGGTGGAGTTAAGAAACATGTATTTGCTTACTTAACAACTGTGTACCAGGTCAAATATTTTTTGGTATTTGTAAAGCCATTTCTATTTTCACCCGAAAAATTTGCAACTAGTGGTACTAATTCTTAGGAGGCACTCCAGTCAGTCCTGGCCATTGAATTTAAATGCTGAGCTGACTGATAATTTTGCTAGTGCCCTTAGTTTTCCTCAAAAGGAATTAATTGATTTAATTTTAGAGTCTAAATGTTCTGTAAATAAATCACTACACACTGCAAGAAAGACTCTTTCCACATTAGTGTTCAGCTGTGTTTTGTGCAGAGCACAAAGCAGAATGGAGTGGTTGCTCGTGGGAAGAAAAGCACGCTCTCTGGAAGACTCATTATGGTTTTTTTTGCATCTTTTTTCAGTTCTACTTTGGTAGACCTTGGAACTTAGATTAAAAACTTTCATTATGGTTTTATCAGTGCTTGGCTCAATGTAAAATCCCCCTTCTCCCAGACTGCAGCCTATTTTGACCAAAGGAATCCTCATGTCTGCTTACTTCAGTGCCATTTTTCAGCCACAGCCTGACAAGCTTGGCAACAGTGTAAAGACCGCACGACTGGCTTCTTTGACTTGAAAGCTATGCTTTTATTTTGAAGCTGAAATCGAATTTGTACAAAACACATCTGGATGGTTTGGTGGAGTTGAGCGATAGTGTGCCACAAATTGGGTACTTGTGATAATAGACACGGTCAGTCTGGGCACTGGATTCTGAGATCAAGGTTTCTGCAGTGTTGTGCTCCCTTCAGACTCCATAGGGGAGTCTTCCCTGGCCTCATCCCAGCCTTCAGTAGCTTGCTGGCAGTCTTTGGCCTCCGATAGCTTGTAGTGACATCACTCTAGCCAGTCCTCGTGGTCCCGGGTGTTACCACATAGGTTTTTCACATGTCTGTCTCCTAAAAAGGATGTGGAATTGGGGCCACCCTGCCATAATATGGCTGTCTCATAAATACATCTGAACAAACTTTGTTTCTAAATAAGCTCAGATTCTGAATAACCGGCAATAGGAGATTGTATGTGTGTGTGTTCATATAAATTAAATATGTGAGCATAATACATCTCATTAAAACATTCAAGTTAAAAAATTGTATTTCAAAAAGAAAAATTTGACTACCTCTATTTAATACTACTAAATTATTCAGATATTGGAAGCATTTGTACCACAAAATTTTTCATTATAACTAAGTAAACGTAGGAATTTTGTTGATGAATAATTAAATTTTATTTATTCAAGGAACACATCTTATTACTTAAATTCATACTTTCAAAGACAATTATAAAAACCACTAAAAATAAATTATGGAAAGAAACTTATGATATAGATTACTAAAATCAACAATGTCTACATTAAAGTGATGTAGATGATTGCGATTATTGATTTTCATAGCAAATTACAAAAGTCAGATAACATATAAATCACATTCTTGACTTTATGAAACAAGAAGTACCATAAAAAGCATGACATTTCTTTTGAAAATGTCTGGGGTGCGTAACTCAGAAGCATGCTTTAACAACCAAGTGAGGTGGCTCATACCCATAATCCCAGCATTGGGGAGCCAAAGCATGAGGATCACAAATTCAAGGCTATTCTGGGCTATATGGTCAGATCCAATCTTAAAAAAAGAAATAATCAGATAATATAAGGAGCCATTCTAGTTACTCACTAACCATTGCCATTACATCTTATGCATTTGAAGAAAAAGCTGTATTCTCTATCAGCTTCAGTTGGAAAGCAACATAGGAGTATGCTTTTCTCGTGTAGATTGGAGACAGGGTTATTGTGAAATAGGAGGTAAGGGGGAACAGCATCTGAGATGGCTTAGGAGTAGATATGTGCTTAGGTGGCTCATATCCATGGGACACAGGGTTCGAGAGATCACTTTGGAAGCCCATTTGTGTTTCTGGTTAACTAAATCCAAATCAATGTCTAACCTTAGTGTTACCAGTCAGCTGCCTGTGAGGGTCCTTTGCTGCTAAATGGGCAGCCTTCTCAGGCTTGTGTGGTTAGATGGCTGGGAGATGCCTGGGTAGAGAGAGTGGGTAGATGAGGAAAAACTCTTTGAGGGCAGGTCTCTATCAGCTTCCCCTTCCATTGATGTTTCACAGAAGCCAGTGGTGGCCGTAGGCAGGTGGAAGCTTGGGTGGACAAGATTCCCCAGCTCTTATTACAACTGTGGCTTCAGTTTGGCTCAGGTTGGGGACTCCCTCAGCTCTTGACATCAGCCAGTATCACAGTTCTTGACCCAGGTTCTGACACTCTTGGTTCTACAGACTGGACAGACCTCAGTAACCCCTCTTCTGGTGACCAGGGCCCACAGTTAGGGGCCTCTTCTTTGGCTCCTAAAGCTTTTTATCCTTCAGATTTAGTTCTTTGTCTCATTGGATCTCCCTTTTCTCTTCTAACCTTCCTCTTCTTGCTTTGGATGTCATCCCATTGCTGTCGGCGGAATTTATAGGGCCACTGACCACTTTGTTTCATGGACATCATCACCACTCTGTGTTGTCTGTTGCTGTTTTTTTCACGTTGCTAGCTCAGTCCACACTTCTAAAGGTCTGCAAGGCAAGACCACTAGACAGGAGACTTTCATTGGGTCCAGTGTTGCAACATGACTGGAGACGACAGCACAGGAGAATTTCCTAGCCCACCAACCAAGTAAGCCAAGCAGACTTCAAGGAGGAATGCTTGAACCAGTCATGGCCTTTGGGTTAGACCTATTACAGCCACTTAAAGCACGGCTTCTCAGGATGGACGTCAGCCACTGCAGTTTGTGTTGCTTGTCAATCACAGCCTTACTTCCGTATTAACTCACAGCAATATCTCTTCTAGCCACCAAGGGAAATGCATCCTCCTGGCCCACAGAGAAACGACTGCAAGGTCATTTAGAAGATGTAATAGCAAAAAGCCTGGAGCAAACGATTTCAAACAACCCTAGCTGCCAGTGCTTTCAGGAGCCAGGAAAAAAACCCAGCTGTAATCTTTGCATCATTTTCTCAAGGCGTCCACAGAGTGTTCAAAATGGCTGATGTTGCCGTAAGGGTTCTCTGGCTGGCTGACTAATAGTCCTTTTGCTTAAGGCAGCCAAGGCAGTGAGAGAATTGTCCAACAGATGCTAAATTGCAAGTCCAGTTGTCCATCCCTCAATGTTTGTGCTTATTTTTAGGAAAAGAAACATTAGAAGGAGTGCTCATAGCAAGAATTTAAAGAATGCATCATTAACACTAATAGTAAATTTGCAGGTTTTAACAGTGCTCAGTACTGACACAGGGCCCCAGGGAGAATTGGGTGCTTATCTTTCTCATTAGGATCCAGAGATCTGGATAATACAGTTTTTAGCTTATCCGATATGATAGACTGAGGAGTCAAAGTAGAAAGGAACACGAATCTTCACTGCACTGAGGACTTCCACAGAAATGAGCAGCAAGTCACTCGGTACTTCACACCGAGCAGACAGCATCAATGTGTGCAATGGTGTCTGATATTTATCATTATGTTTCATAAACCTCCTGGAAATTAGAGTAGCTGGACTATTGGTATGTAGTCCACAGAGAAGACAGTAGGATGAGCCTCAAAACAGAGATGATGATGGGACCTGTTGGTGAGCACAGGGCTGACACACAGACACGAGTACATTTCCTTCTCGGAGGGCGTTCTCGACCATTCTTCAGTGTGTCATGGTAGTTACATCTGTTTACATTAAAGTTCTTTTTAGCGCCCATAGAAATAAAAATTAAACCTGGTGTGAAGAAGTCTGTGACTTCGCTTGGAAGAAGGACGGCAAATGAGTGGAGTGAGGCTGATAAATGCTTTGATCCAGCGGTTAATGAAGTGAGGATCCGAGGGACTGATAGGCCTTTGAAGAAGAGAAAACCTGAATGTAGAGTCTAAGAGGAATCTAGGAGCTTCTGCTATAAAAGAGCTCAATAGTTACAAAGCGAGTACTTTCAGGTCTATTTATTAGTGAGTATTTTTGAGAAGACCCCCCACCTCAATACCATTATTCCTGTGAGATCTCTCCATCCTGATTCCAGTGCAGGTGTTTCCTAAATCTCACCAGCCCCCTTCTTCTATTAGTAAATCTGTGTTATAGCCTAGGATGCATCTGGAAGCTAGGTTACTATTTCAAAGTCTTATATCCATGACCATGGTTAAGTATATGAATGATGTGGCCTACTCTGACTTATGAGGGTTATTCTTCTACTTCTAACTTTGAATTAGGGTTAAAGGTTCTTCAGTCTGAGAAGAGCTGAAAGGTGGGGAGAGGGAACTCTTTTGATTCCTGGTTCAAGTTCTTTGTAAGCAACATCTTTCAGATTTATGCTATGTTGTACTGAAAGAATTAACTGAGGATCCCTATATAGTTTCTTCTTTCATGGCACTCTGCTCTTCTGTTGCTTAAATCAGCAGATTTTAGGCAAACAGTTCTATATTGCTGAATTTTAGGAGCCTTTTAGAAAGCACAGCGTCTATGTCAGAATCTAGCTTAAGTTTTGGTACAGGATACACAGTCTGCTGGGGGAGAAAAAACATCAGGGGTGCACCAGTGGCATGGCTGTTAAGAGATGACCAATTACTTTCTGATTGAATTACGGGCTTGTTTCATAGGACAGAAAATCTGGTCAAAGTCCCATGACTGGGGAGGTCATGGGCCCTGACTGTGGAGGTCATGGGCTCTGACAGGGAGGATCATGGGCCCTGACTGGGGAGGTCATGGGCTCTGACTGGGGAGGTCATGGGCCCTGACTGGGGAGGTCATGGGCCCTGAATGGGAGGATCATGGGCCCTGACTGGGGAGGTCATGGGCCCTGATTGGGGGGGTCATGGGCCCTGACTGGGGAGGTCATGGACACCGACTGGGGGAGTCATGGGCCCTGACTGGGGAGGTCATGGGCCCTGACCGGGGGGGTCATGGGCCCTGACGGGGGAGGTCATGGGCCCTGACTGGGGAGGTCATGGGCCCTGACTGGGGAGGTCATGGGCCCTGACTGGGGGGGTCATGGGCCCTGACTGGGGAGGTCATGGGCCCTGACTGGGGGGGTCATGGGCTCTGACTGGGGCATGCTGCTGTTGTTTTGCTATATGATCGTGTTGTCAAACTTCCATCTACATATTTTTGTGTACATAGTTCTGTGCTACTCTTGATTTTGATTAGAGAAGCTTCTTTTTGCTGGAGTCAGTGGTTAATGCAGAGATTTATAACTGGTCAAAATGTTAAGAATAAATGACCTTGAGTATTCAGTACCAAACAGGACAGTTGTATCATACCCACGGGGCTCATGAAACAGCGCAGAAGAGGGAGCAAGAAAGAATGTAGAAGCCAGAGGATAGGGAAAAGAGCCATGCAATGTTGTCTTTTGGACATGACGTGGCCATTGCATTCACGAACCAGCATCAGCTGTGGCTGCCTGCATAAGACCTGAACAAGACTGATCTAACCAAATTTCCAGTATGGACTGGGTAGGGGTTTATGAGACTCTGTTCTTATATAAGGAGCTATCGGCAGTTGATAACTTCTGCTGGAGACAGAATCATTTTTGGGCTGTGTGTGGCCACTGGTAGATTAATCATATTCTAAATCTAGTGAATGGTCCCACATATCATACCTATATGTATACTTGTGAATATTGACAGTACTAATTAGACTCAGTCTCTCTCTCTCTCTCTCTCTCTCTCTCTCTGTCTCTCGTGTTTAAAGAGGACATGAAGTTAAGAGAGAGATATTTTGAATGGGAAAATTAGTGGGGAGTTGAAGGGGAGAAGTGGGGTATATATGATAAAAATACATTGCATACATGTGAAAAATGAAAAGTGCCATAAAAGACAGAAAATCTCATATAAATGATCTTGTTGGTTTGAAACCTCTCTGTGAAAAATTTTCGGTGCCAAATTTTTGCCTAGCATCCCTTGTCATGAGGCAATCTCCTCCCATTCTTCAAAAGCATGCAAAACATACATAAAAGGTGTTATGGGAAAAGTATGACTTAGGATACACCACTCCAAATTAAATCAGTTTCAAACCACTAAGTATCTTAGTATAAAAATTAGAAATAAATTAAGTTACAGTGCACTAAATACTGAGTTTTAACTTCAAAAGAAAGCTTAACTTAAAAAATCCCCTCCTTAGTAGAAAGTTGTGATGACACACAGAGATAAGACAAGTGCATCAACATGAAGGGGGCTGGGGTTGCATCCTGGGACAAGTGCATCAACATGAAGGGGGCTGGGGATGCGTCCCAGGACAAGTGCATCAACATGAAGGGGGCTGGGAATGCATCCCAGGACAAGTGCATCAACATGAAGGGGGCTGGGATGTATCCCAGCAGTAAAGCCTAGTGTAAGGAAGACCCCAGGTCCTGAGTACCACTAAAGCAAAGCAAACCAATGTCACACGAAGATGACAAAGGATAGCACAGCAAATCCTTCTAAGATGGGGCATGTGGCCAGATGGGCTGAGAGGAAGAGATATTGAGAGTTAATTCCAACATGTCAGATTCCTCCTTGTTGTATACTCTGTGGTTAACTGCTGGTACTTGTTGGCAGAGTACATACTCAGTGGTCAAAAGAAACAAGGATGCTGTTTCTGAATTGCCCCAGTATTGTGTTCCTTACCAATCACAACTGAAGTAGCTCATGTTTCAGAAAGACAGCGCTGTATCCGAACTGACTCTCCTAACGAACAGCGGCAGTGCTGGAATTTGTGTCAAGTGGGCATTCTGCTAGAAGTCTGATTATTGATGCCATGTTTGAATAGTAAAGACATTTTGTTTGTTTAGTTTTGATTTAAATTGAATCATCCTTTCTGAAGCAGGTTCTGGCTTTGTCAGTTACATTAAGACAATGATATGGCAGAAGGAGATATTGCTCAGAGGTGACCTGAATCATTCAGAAGCTGATGAGGTGATTTCTTACAGATATATTTGGCCATGCAGAGCTAAGGTGAAGACTGACCAACAGCAAATTCAATTCAGAAATCTGCTTAGGGAGAATTATCACGATGAAACAATTTTGAGAGTCTGGGAGAGAACTTTCCCAGGCATGTTTCTCTGGCCTGAACAATTTTTCAGTAGAGGGCTGCAGCAACGGCCTCTGGGTCCAGAACCAATCATCCCTTCTCTAAACGTACCACCGAGACTGTGCCACAGGATGAGAGACCTCAGAGGCATCAGAAACAAAGGCTCAAAGGGACAGCTGGGAATTAAGAGCTTTTGATTATGCAGAAAGAAGAAAGACACATTAGGTAGGAAGCGGAGATGGTGACAAGTGGCAAGGAGGCAGGTTTCTAAGCGATGTGATAGGTGACAATATCCCTCCTGTTGTTCTCAGAGGATGGTTAGGCAGATTCTCCTCACAGAGGATAAATGCATGGGCTTAATGCCTGAAGAGATTACATTAATCTCCTGACAGATTTCTCCTAGATGAGATTACAAACCCAGGATGGCTAATATCAGCTCACTGGCATCTTGCAAAGACAAAGCCACGATTTTCCTCAAGATGCTGGCCTAGTCTTCAGGATCAGCCCGGGTGATGGGTGGCGTGACATGTATAGCCAGGTCATTGTCATATCTGTTGTTGGAGAATTTATTTATCAAGGTATACTGCTGATAGCCATTATCTTTGATGATTCTAGGATCGTTGATCAGGAATGATGGACACAAAGAACAAAAGTAGACCTGCTCTAGGTGAGATATTTACACCCTCCTCCTGTATGGGACAAATCCAAGTGAAAGAGAGGTTTCTGGCCATGACTCTTTACATGAACTCTTGTTCTATTCTGCTGATAGCATATTTTTGGATCTGCTCTTGGCCACATGATGACCTTGGCAGTGAATCTCTACACTCATGACAGGGCACCTGTCTGGTTCGGCACGACCTGGGGTGGGTGATTAAATCTGTCTGTATCTGGGGACCAGTGCTAAGTCTTTTTTTTAACTAACCCAGTCTCTTTAAGCTTTAAAATCAGTATTTTCAACTCCATGGTTCTGACTTTTCTTACTGGTTCAAAACTCAAAGAACAAGGAGAAAGCATTCTGGAAAAGCTCACAAACCCCAGTGTCCATGGTTCCCCTCTTGAGTGCCTGGGAATTTGTATGAACTTACAGTATTCTAACACTATCTTAAAATATTACTGTTTTTAAGAACTGTGTTTTTTATTTTGAAAAATGGTCCTGTCAAGAATTAAAAATTTACAGCACATATGCATAAGTATATATTTAAAACAATGCTCACATAATTAAAAAAAATAGCATTATCTTCTGTCCCAGATACAAGTATGATGATGAAATTTCACTGCCTTTTATACATGTGTGTTTTTTGGAGGTTGTAACATCTTTTCTTAATATTTTTTTGAATAATTTTATGGATTTATAAATATGTTGAAGACACAATAAAAAGAGTTCCCCTGTGTCCTTCATCCAATATTAACGTCTCATGTGGTCACGGTACATTTGTCAAAACTGAAAACAGCATTGGTGGGCGCTAGTAACTAAACTCCAGGCTCTTCTCACATCTCTGCTGGTTTTATATCAATGTCGTTTCCTGTTTAAGAATTCAGCCCAGGACACTACAGCACATTTAGTCGCTGTGTCTTTTTAGTCTCCTTTGGCCTGTGACAGCATCTCATTCTTTCGCTGTTTTTCATGACCTTGACAATATTGAGAAGTCCTGGTTGGATATTTTACAGAAAGTCTCAATTTGGATTTGTCTGAGGGATTTCTCTTTGGCAGACTGATGCTATGGGTGTTTGAGATGAATTATTCACTGTTTTTAATACTTAAAAACACAACAGATAAATATATTTACATATGCTACCCAATATTGTTTTGAATTTTAAAAATATGAGATACCATTTTAGCAGTTTTTTTTTGAGAGCTTGCTTTTTGTCTTGGAAATTGTTTTTGGGCTCTGCCTGTTTAAAAACACATTTCTTTTGCTATAGTGTGACATATGCATTCCTGAAGAATCTTCATGCTCTGCATGATTTGTGCACTAAAAATAACCGGGACTGTGAGATAATTAGGCCCGTAGATAATTAGAGGCAGACCGTTCAAAACCTATGCAGTAACATAGCAAGAGGACTAACATGGACAGTAACAATCCATGCCATTATTAGCACAGCGAAGCCTTCTCCCACACTTCCACCAGCCTCACAATTAGTCCCACTTTTATAGCCTTCATTCCAGAGGTCCCACGACCTTTGAGATACGTTTCTGCGAGGGCAATCATTTTCAGCAGGGGCTGGACTCATGGAAACTTAAAATCTCATTTGGAGTGTAGCTTCTCCAGTCCTCAATAAAATTCTGTGTTGCATAGAAATTCTTGGCAGTGTCTTCATCAGCTCTTGCCGCATCACAATATACTTTAATATTGTGGAATGCATAGTGATGTTTGAAGCTTCTATAAACCATCTCCTGCATGTACTAACAGTGCTGGGACAGGATTCTCAGCATCTTCATTAAGATCTTCACACTTTACAAAGAATTTTTCTTTGCTTGTGAGAAAAATGTGGTCTTTATTGCTTCGCCATTAACCTGCTGGGGAAGATGACATATGAATGAGTATAACCTCTATGTTATATTGACACTATTCTTAATTTACGTAAAGCATCAATTTACATATTGAAATGAGGGACGGCCTAATTTGCATCCAGACATTTGATTTGTGGCTGAACAGGATGTGTACAGATCTTCTTCATGCCTTTTAACCGAGGCAAACAATTCTGTCATATGGAAAAGGCATTTCTCAGATGGAAACTAGCATTCCTTTATTTATTATTTTTTTTTTGCCCCTGAAAACAAACAGTGTTGCAAAGAGTTTTCCAGAGGTTATGTTGATACAGGTAAGACAGTTGGTCTGTAGGATACGGGCATCCTTAATGCAACATATGTATCAAATTGGAGAGTAGCAATGCCATCCTGATAGGAGACTATTCAGTGGATGTGGTTACAGTTCCATTTGTTAATTTTATCTCCTTTACTGTTTTATGCTTTAAGTAAAAATATTGCCCATTTTCTGTTTGACCTCCCTCTATGTGCTCTTTAGGTTTTAGTAATGCTGTGGCTAGCATCTTATATGTTATATATCCTAACTGATTACTTCTAGGGGGAAAAGAACATTTTAAATGTGTTTTATGGTTATTTTATATCAATACAAATATTAAACTCCAACTAAGTCTAAAAGTTGTATTGTGTATATGCCTAGGATGTTTTATAACATAATTATTTATTGATTCTTTGGGAATTTCATATCATGCACATTAATCCGGCTCACCTCTCCATCCCTCCATATCCACCCCTCACCCCGGCAGCATCAACCCACAAAGAAAATGTTAGTATTCAGGCATCTGTACTGGCCTGACCTTGGGGTATATGTTCTCAGCTGTAGCCACTAATAGCACCTCCTGTACACCTTCATTATGTTCCCTTTTAAAAGGGCCCTGCCCACCTCCCATCTCTCCCTCTCTGCCTCTATCTGTCTGTCTTTTCTCTTCTCTTCTGCCACTCCTGTCCCCAGAGGCCTGTTTTCCCTTTCCCCTCTCACCTTTTCCCATTCGCATTCCCCCAATAAAAAAACCCCTCCACCTGAGCTCTGTTGCACGGTGCCTTTCTCTTGATGGAGGAGGGTCATCTGTCTATGTGTTACTTTCATTGGTTAAT
>LOJH01007133.1:21997-34702 GCA_001685095.1 Ellobius talpinus
TTTGGCAAAGTGGCTTTTGGAACCCAAGTCTGGGTAAGAGATGATTGCTAATCAGCATTTTGTATAACTGCTCCATTTAAAATGAGCAAGGTGGAGAGAGAAAAATAAGAGTGGAACCCACAGTAAAATGGCCAGTAGTTATTCAAAGCTCATTATTAATCTCTATATGCGCACTTTCTTATTTAGATTGTCTGCTATGCATCAAAGAGATACTATTAGTAGCATCTTACCTGAAGAGGAAGAAACAAAAGAGGGGTGGAGTTACTTCCCAGGTCAGGGAAATGGTAGGGTGTACCCTGAATCCCCAGACAGGCACTAGTCACTGACTCCCAGAAAGTTCACTGACTACATCACTGCTCCACGAAAGTTCAAGCTGAGATTTGGGAATAATCTTTTTGATTGGATGGGCAATAGATAACTCCTGTGAGTTTCTTTCTGGACATTTTGAGTGAAAAAAATTCTTTATCATATTGGACTGTCCTATCTAGAAGCACCAAGTTCTGCTCATTGGTGGACCCTCCCTGCCACTGCTTGGTGTATCTACCCAAGCCCCTTTCCCAGTGACTGCTGGGTAAGAACTAAGGTAGGATCAACAAAGCATGACTGTAATGAATCAGACCTGAAAAACAGATCATAGGTAAGAGCATAATTTCCCCTGGAAATTAGTTCTCCACCTTAGACATTTGTTATAACTCCAAAAACTCCAGGCAAGTTGTTCCGGTGTTTCAGGTCAGTTTTCCTAAGCAGAAGAATGAAGTTGTTCCTCTGATCTCTTTGGATAATGGGAAGGAGTCAAAGACTCCTCTTATTTTGGGAATGCTGTAACATAGGGTTTGAGACCAAATACAAAGAACAATACAGAAGAGGACAGGCACACAGAGACCTCACAGCGTAGCCAGGTGAAAGAGGTCCTCAACCTACCACACCACCAAGTGACAGAAAGCTTTGCTTTACTCAGTCAGTGCATGGCCAAGAACACTGGTGCCTCTGATCTGTTAATAGCATTAGCATCTCAGGACTCCCCGCCCCCCACTGCTCAGTGTGTGCATCACCCTGCACCATGGGTGGAATCTCAGGAAGTTCCCATGCAAAGAATGGAAAGGCCTCTGGCAGTGGAGACCACAAGAGGGAATATTATGGTCACCCAAAGAAGGAAATAGTAGGTTGTGGTCACCCAGAGAAGGAAATAGTAGTTCCAAAGATAAGTGGCTCTTTCAGCAGGCAAAGATGAGGAGAGAGGGGAAAGGAGAGAGGGGGGAAAGGGAGAAGAGGAGGAGAAGGAGGGGGAGTTACTTACAGAAGCAGAAATGACTCAAAGACACCTGCATCACAAAATCATATCCCAGCAAGGGTGACAAAAATCTGAGGACCTGGAGCACACTGAATGACCTGCAGGCAGCTCAATAAGTTGGAGAGTATCTTTTCCAGGGGTTTACCTGGTCTGAACCCCTTACCAGCAGCTCAGTGGCTCTCTATGTCTTCCAGCATCACAACCTTGCTTGTCTGAGAGCGACTGTCAGCAGCTTTTATTGTTTACTAAGGGGCAGGGGAGGGGCCTAGTGAATCTGGTCAGTTTCAGGGACTTCCTGAAGCTGTTTTCAGCTGTTCACTTCTTGTTTTAAGGAGTTTCCCTGCAGGATGCCATGGAATGTTTCCATCTCAGAGGCAACTGTTACACAACCAATTTTTTAAAAAAGAGGATCATCTAAGATTGCCTGGATTACCTCATCAAGCATGAAGTGGACTCAGGTCTTGCTTCCTGTGATGTGGCTACAGAGCACATCCTCAGGAGGGTCAATGCCAACCACAGTGACACTCAGTCATGAGCCACCAGAAGACTTTCCTAGTCTTCTTCATCCTTGCCTGGTTGTTGCTGGTCATGTGACCCTGAGCAGTCCTGACTCTCCAGGCCTGGGGTGGCCTCACCTCTCCAAGGGTGACTATACTATCATTGTACCCCCTGTGAGGCGACTGTTAGGATTGAGCTAACGAGCTTGGAACAGCAAAATTGGAAACTTAGCTACCATCACTTTTTAAGACAGGGTCTCAGGTAGCCCAGGCAGGCGTCCAACTCACTATGAAGCTGACTCTAATCTTGACCCTCTTCAGATCCTCCTGCTTCCTCCTGAGTGGTGTGATTTCCGGTGTGTGCCACCACATCTGGTTTATGCCGTACTGAGGCTTGAACTTGGCACTTGATGCTTGCTAAACACATTCTACCAGCTGAGCTACACTCGCCAGTTCCCCATCATTCTCATCTTTACTCAAATCTAGACTGGGTTGGACGGACTTACACCAGTTCCTACACTCTTCCCACCGTCAGCGCTTGGTAGACATTTGACTTGATTGTCTGTTAGGCCACCGCTACAGGTCTGAAACTGCTCACGTGAACAAGACAGAACATGGGTATGCATGCCAAAAAGAATCTTTTTGTTTAAAATGGCCATTCTCTCATTTCAAAAAACCTTTTCACACATATTCTTAGCAATCCAAGTTTCCAGAATCTTTCCTGGGTTTCTGTTCTTCCCATCGGTGCTCCCTTTAAAAGCGACAGGAGAGTACACGCAGATATAGCCATGTGCGTCCATCTCTAAACCCCTGCAGTTGTTTTGAAACTGCCAGCCACCCAAACCTCTGATTTTCTGTCCGCCAGGCTGGTTACTTCACTACCCTTTGTCATTCCATTTGCACTGCTGCGCTGCACGACTTCACCACGAGGTGAAAATAGACCGCCAGCTATAAATCTTTGAGGATCTTTGTTCCGTGTTTTCTGGCAAAGCCAAACCAGAAACCCCCTGCCGGTGGGGCCAGCTGTGCCTCGTATTTAAACACAAACTAAGAAATGTCAAGGGAGAGGGGAAGCGACTGAGCCAAGGAAAACATTACACTTGGGGGCAGGAATCTGTTTTAGAGATTTATGAGCTGAGAGCGGCCACGCTTTAATGGCTCCTAAGTGAAACCCATCCCATCTGTGGAAGTCAGGCTGCTTTGTCTTCAGAGCGTCCCCATGGGGGGCATCTCTTCTGAGACTCGAGTTCTTGCCTCAAAATAATAGGCAGGTCAGCATGTTACGATAAATCTGAGAGTTAGATTATATAAGGAAGCTTATATTATGGAAATTGTATTCCCCCCGAAAAAGTGTCTGAGCTTTGTTTATAAGGATATATTGCTGATGAAAAGCAGGGTAAAAAAAGCAGTATTTTTGGTTTCCATTTACATTGTCCTCTGCTACAGTTTTTATTTAAGCATCTTGAAAGCCGTGTCATGTCTGAATTTTGTCTTCTTAACAGACGTGAACAACGTCTTTTCCTGCTGCTTCCAGTGCCTTCCCCTACACCCTCCTTCAATTTTGCCTGCCACATTGAGTCCTTCCCCCTGCTCCCACCTCCAAGTGTCACCAGTCAAAGATTTGACTCTTAAGGTATTCCATTGTAAGACTATCTGCATGTAAAGCATTCTTACCCAGGGCAGAAGTTAGGCTCGGTGCATCTGGGGGAGCACACAGGGCGTGGGAGGAGCTGAGAGTGATGGTTGAGGAAAAGTCAGCCTCTTATGTCAGGAGTACTTCTGGAACCTTTCCCCTGTGACGTGAGGATGTGCTGTGCAGAAGCCCACAGGGAAAGAGATAGTAGAGTTCTTCTCTCAGGATTTCTAAAGTCATCCTAAAATAATAAATATGAACCTGTCCATCTGGTCTGGTCTGGTGTGAGAGAGAGATACAGAAGCAAGAGTGGAGAAGAGTCAAAGCTAGCCAGACAAGGCGGTGAATGGGGGGCAGGGGCGTCTAAAGCACTGTCCCTCGGGAGGGGGTGTAGTTAGCTGTTTGATGCTCATGGATTCCTCTATTAGTGCCAAATCCATACTGAGCAGAACTTGGCTGGAGAGGTGTATAATTTTTATTTATTTATTTGACTGTGTACTAGAGCTCACTCTGTAGACCAGACTGGCCTGGAACTCACCAGAATGAAGTTAACTTCCCACTTCTTCAGTTTGGTTTGGGTTTGGGGTGGAGATGTATAAGGTTTCCTTTTTGTTTGCACAAAAGGATGGCCAAGGGCCATCAAGCCATGGTGTCCAGGTGAGTCGGGTTGGTGTACCACACCAGATAACTATTTGGTCTCTAATTTGGGAGTAGCAATTATGAAACAGGATGTGCATGCAAGTGGATGGAAACAGGACCCACTTCCAGCTTGTTAGCTGATAACCGAGATCCAGCTATTTCTGGCATAGAGACTAGACTTGGTAATAATGAATGAATGAATCTGTTGAATGAACATTTTCACAGCTCCAGAGCTTCTTATTTTACTTCTATGACTTTGAACTGATGATCCATACCCCCCACACAAAAAATCTTATTTGCAATATTGCATAGAGTTGTCGGAAGAAACAAAATGCTGTAACACATCTGCTCCCTAAAAGCATGGGGGGATGCAATATTATTCAGAGCTGATAGTGGGGGAGAAGAAGTGATTAAAGCATCTTGTGTTGCTCCTTGTGGCAGACACCTAGAGGGTCAACAGAGAAGTGTGAGAGAGAAGAAGAATGTAGGCAGGGATGAAGATTATGTGAGAGACTTGTACATGCCTTAGTCTTGGCTAAGAAGGTAGACTTGATTGGGATAGAGGCTTAGCAAAACTGTCATTTTGGAGCTTGACCTTTGGGAGGTCACAGGTGCTTCTGGTTTCAAAGGTCAGTACCACTCTACCACATATACGTACCTACGTAAGAAAAAGATCTTGTAGGCGGCAAAAATTGGGCTCAGGGAGTCATGAACAGAGGACATGATGGTGAAGCGGGGATGGGTAGTCTGGAGGGAGGGAGAGGAGTGGGTGTGTCTAAATGTAGGATACATTATACCCATGTATGAAACTGTCAAAAAATATTTAAAGTTTTTAAAATAGCAAAATAAGTGTTAAATCCAAGAATCAGGTGTGTGTATTAACATGTATTAACACGTATCTACATGTATGAGTTATAGGCCCCAAGGACGTTGCCTGGTTAATAATGAGAACATAGAAAGTGATGAGGAGGTGTTGGGAGAAAGGGAGCCATGGTGGTTTGAATAGGGATGGCCCCCATAGGCTCATCTATTTGAATGCTTGGTCATTAGGGAATGGCACTACTTGAGAGGGATTAGAAGGTGCGGCCTTGTTGGAGTAGGTGTGGCCTTGTAAGAGGAAATATGGCCTTGGGAGGAAGTGTGTCACTGGGGGTGGGTTTTGATGTTTCAAAGGCCCAAGTCAGTCTTACTGTCTCTCTTCCTACTGCCTTTGGATCTGGATATAGAGCTCTAAGTTATCATGTCTGCCTATGTGCTACCATGGACTAAACCTCTGAAACTGTAAGCCAGCCCCAATTAAATGCTTTCCTTTTTAAGAGGTGCCTTGGTCATGGTGACTCTTCACAGCAATAGAACACTGACTAAGACAGGGAAGATGGTGGTTCAAGCTAACTTCCACTTTCTTCCTGTCATCTGGAGCCAGCCAGGTCTGGGGCTTTACCTGTGGGAAACATGGCTGATACACCGACAAAGGACGATGTCTTAGCTGGTGCTCTGTTGCTGGGAAGAGACACCATGGCCACGGCAACTCACATAAAGAAAAGCTGACTTACAGCTTTAGAGGTTCAGTCCATTATTGTTAAGGCAGGAAGCATGATGGGACCTAGACAGACATGGTGCTGGAGAGGTAGCTGTACATTCTGGATCTGGGTCTTCAGGCAGCAGGAAGAGATAGGCTTTCTCTGAGTGTGGAATGGACTTCTGAAACCTCAAAACCCAGCCCCTGTGACACAGTTTCTCCAACAAGGCCGCACCTACTAATCCTTTTAAATACTGCAATTCCCTAAGCATTCACATATTTGAACCTATGGGAATTGTTCTTATTCAAACCACCACATATGCTGTTTCCTATGTGGGATTACTCTTTCTGAGAAAAATGCCAATGTTTATCGTTTTTAGGGGACCCTGAAAGATATATGGAAGGAGAACCAAGAGGTAAAGTTGGTACCATAAACATCTCATTGATAACGGTAAATCAGATATTGAACTAGGTACTATAATTGGAGAGATGGCTCAGCAGTTAAAAATAATTGTTGCCCAGGGCTGGGGAGATGGCTCTGCAGTTAAGAGCACTGGCTATTCTCCCAGAGGACCTGGGTTCAATTTTCAGCACCTCCATTCAGGAGATCAGATACGTCTGGTCTCCACAGACACCTGCTCTCATAAACACATAAAGACATGTAGCACAAATAATAAAAACCCAGAGACAGATATTGGGGGTCAAGCTGAAGATCAGAAAAGCAAAGCAGCCAAGCCACTAGAGAGTTCTTACCTCTACCAAGGCTCAGACAAAGGGGTGATCCTATTATCCTCAGCGTGACTGCAGACCACAATGCTCTCCACCAAACCTCAGACTGCAGGCTGAGATCCTGAGCTCCTGTCTCCTCCCGTCTTCTATACTTCTCTAGTGCTGGGATTAAAGGTGTATACCACCACCACCGGGCCTCTATGGCTAACCGGTGTGGCTGCTGGGATTAAAGGTGAGTGTGCCACCACTGCCTGATCTGTAGGGTTGACTAGTTTGGTTAGCTTTGCACTCTGATCTTCAGGCAAGCTTTATTTATTAAAACACAGATAATATACCACTATCAAAGCATACACACATATACATAATTTTAAAAAGTAAATATAAAAATTTACAAAAAACAAACATGATATTTACAAAAACAAACAATCCCTTCCTTCTTCCTAGAGATGAGCACACTGAGATTTAGTAAATTGTAAAGTCAACATCAAAACCCAGGCCATTCTCTATGCACTTTCTAATACTGTGAAATGCATGGACGTTCAAGGCTGTGCACTACAGTTATCTTGTGTAGTGTAGAAGGGCTAGCTCAGTGACAGGAATGGAGGTGCCCATGGAAAGTAGTCCCATGCTATTCCAGACAGTGGTTCTATTTAAACACAGTAAGAGCCGCCATGTTGGTGCCTTCCCTGTGCGCTGGTTACCACACTCAGGGTCATTTTCAGCATCTCACTTAGTCCTTGCAAGAAGCTAGGTGCTGAATAACCCCAATGGCATGCAGGCTGTTGGGAGGAAGCCGTAAGTTAAGTTGAAGATTTTCCTTCTCGCTGCTGAGCTTTAGCTGGGTGAGGTCTGCCTAACCATCTTTCCCTCCAAAAAACACAGCAGAAATTCTGGTTCCACACTGCAGGAACACTGCCCCCTACCCCCTTACCCTTCCTGGAACAGCAACCATCTGGCCCAGGACCTTTCTTCCTCTAGAAGTAAATGAGTTAAGAGAGCAGATCCAGTTCATTGACAGTCAATGTGGTCCATGGGACTGGGTGGAACTGTGGTTTTTGCAGGCTACTTCTTCCCCGGTTGCGTTCTTCCTTGCAATAGGCAGTCACAGTATTAGCAAATATTTGTTGAGCTGTTGCTAAGTGCTAGACTATTGTCCAGCCCAGTCTCTGTGCTTGCGTTCACCGACTTAGCCCACATAGCTCCTTTCTGAGCGTGGAACTGAGGCAGAAACACATCATCTGTTTGCTCATGGTCTCACGGTTAGCAGACTCTGACTCAAACCAAAAGAGTTTTTAAATTTTTATTTATTTATTTTTGGGCAGAGGCAAATGCTGGGTAAAGAGGGCCACAACTGGGTGTCTCGATCACCCCATAAATCCTTGAGGATCATGTTGTCTTTTTTACTTCCTGACACCCACACAGATATAGTATGGACTGGCGATATAATTGGTGTAAGGGACCTCCGGAGTGCCGTCTAGCCAGCTTGAATGGAGGCTGGGATTCCTTGCGGCCTGTGTCTGACATCTGTGTGGTCCTTTTGGTTGGTTAATATCCATTTTTATGGTGACTCACATTTCCATTTACCATGGAACATATATCCCTGGCTTCCACTCACATGTTACCTTTTTTTTTGTTTTTTTTTTGAGACAGGGTTTCTCTGTGGCTTTGGAACCTGTCCTGGATCTAGCTCTTGTAGACCAGGCTGGACTCAAACTCACAGAGATCTGCCTGCCTCTTCCTCCCAAGTGCTGGGATTAAAGGCGTGCGCCACCACCGCCTGGCTTCACATGTTACTTTTAACCAAGTCTGTGTTAATAGCTGGCTCCCACCTCTTGCTCGTGTGAATGAGATTTGATCTTCTACACAGGGCACTTGCTGGTCAAAGTGCCACCCACAATGCACCTGTGCTGAAGAGCATTGTAGAGGAGCCTTTTTTCCTTCAAAAAGAATGTATTTTGACACACTTTATTCATCTCTAAGTGCAACCTGTCCCCTCAAAGTGACGATGTCAGCTAGTCATCCTTCGTCAGTTTATAGGCCAGTGGTTCTCAGCTTATGGGTCATGACCCTTTTGACAAACCTCTGTCTCCGAAGATATTTACATTATGATTCATAACAGTAGCAAAATTACGGTTATAAAGTAGTAATGAAATGATGTTTTGGTTGGGGGGTCACCACAACATGAGGAGCTGTATTAAAGGGCCACAGCATGAGGAAGGTTGAGAACCACGGGCATAGGCATTTCCAGCCCCCATCTGCTGCTGTGTGGTTGGCAGGTACCGGGTGTGTCCAGCAAACACACGGGCCCTAGAGGCCTGTGCTCTCTGAAGTGCCGCCCCAGAATGTCACACTTCAAAGAAACCACACTGCAGCTGTCACCTGGCTATCCAGGGGAGGCCAGGGAGTTAATATACAACCCTGCAACCCGACCCTCCCACCTCCAACTGACACCTGGGACTTGGGGGACACCTTTTTTCTGGTACAGAGAATTTGAACACTCCATTTAATTCTACCAGCATTGTTTCTAATTTGCCTCAGCAGGAGTTCAGGGCCTCCTGTCTTTAGATAAAGGGCAGTGTATGCATCTCTCCCAAAACAAAAGAAGTAGAGACACCGAGGTTTTCTTCTCGGAATAAGAATTATTGAGTATTTACAGCTACAGTTAGCAGGAGTTCAATTATGGAACTAATTTGTTTAAAAAAAAGTAGAGGGGCTTCCTAACGAGTGACACCTGTTATCTGAGGATTAAGATGGTTCACATGCAAATTAGCCAGTTCTCCTGGTTGTGTTTGTTGTGCACCCAATTACTGTTTTATGTTGTCCTTGGGCATCCAGCACTCCGGTTATGGGGTGGGAAGTTAAAGTTTATTTATAAGTTGCAGCTGAATGGATGCAGATTAGATCTCAAAGAGGACTTCCTGGTTATGATGCTGTTGAGCAAGGTCCTGGGGGCGTGAGTTCTTTTAAAGAGTTGCATGAGAAGATTTCCTGCCACTCTGATGAAAAGCCAGCCACCATCCACTTCTCGGAGAGCAAGCTGAGTGTCCAACTTCACCAGAGATACTAAAGCATCAAAGAAAAGAAAGAGAGGTTTGAAGCCAGTGACTAGGGAGACCTGAGTTCTGTGAGATTCTGCTTGAAGAGCCTGGGCTCTTTGAAGCCCACCGCAGGCAGCAGGCCAGTGTGCCTCAGCTCAAAGAGAGGCCACGAGCTTCGTCTGGAGTAGCATTTACAGCTGCCCTGTTCTTTTCAATTTTATTTCACTTATTGGTGTGTGTGTGTGTGTGTGTGTGTGTGTGTGCTGGTGTGTGCATGCGTGTTCATGTACGTGCTGGTGTATGCATGTGTATGTGCATACGTGTATTCGGAATACCAGGGTTCAGCCTTGTGTGTTGTTCCACCAGCTTCCCTCACCTTTTTGCTTTTCTTTAGATGGGTTCTTTCACTGGCCTACAGCTCGCCTACTAGGCTAGACTGATTGACCCGCCAGTCTAAGAAATCTGCTTGCTCCGCCTTCCCAATACGAGAACATAAGGAGATGCCACTTTGTAGGCTCTGAAGCTCGAACTTGCAACCTTGTGCTTGCATGACAAGTGGTTTTACTAACAAAGCAATCTGTACAGCCGCACATGTGAGGACCTCTTAATGCCCTGACTCACTTTTCATAGCTGTCAAATGAGAATACCAAACTGTTTCTACCGTATAGAAAAGTCGTGAGCATGAAATGATAACAGGCATGTAGACTGGTGATGGTGGCCCATGATTTTAATCCCAGCACTTAGGAGGCAGAGGCAAGCAAACTGCCATGAGTTCAAGGCCAGCCTGGTCTATAGAGTTTATTCCAGGACTGCAAGGGCTACACAAAGAAACCCTGTCACACTAAAAAATGCTACGATTGTAACACCACTTAGTCATTTTTTTTATAAGATTTTAAAATTTACTTCTATGTGCATTCGTGTTTTGCTTGTATGCATGTCTGTGTAAGGGTGCCAGATCCCCAGAACTGGAGTTGCAGACAGTTGGGAGCTGCCATTTGGGTGCTGGGAATTGAACCTGGGTTTTCGAGAAGAACAACCGGTGCTCTCAACCACTGAGCCATCTCTCCAGCCCCACACAGTTAGTCTTGATTAACCATAGCCCAGAGACTGCTGGGGAAGGATGTGTGTCTCTTTTCTGGATCTGTAGCATTTTCAATTAAATTATTATGGTGTTTCTTCAACTGTGGGTTGGGTCTTATCAAAGATTTATGGACTCAATTTAATTGTCATCAACTACCCTAAGAAGAAAAAATATCTACATAAAAGGCAGATATTAAGGATAGTGATAAAAAAGTATACAATAAATACTTCTATTATAGACATATAAATGTTTATTTCACACACACACACATCTCCATACAAGCATATTGGTTCACGATATGATGTGTATTGTTTTGAGCACAGTCTAAAGCATGACAAAGAGGGCTGGGAATATGTGAGACTGTGGGCTTGATCCTTAGCACTGAGTGTGTGTGAGAAGGTGAGGTGTATTTGTGGCTAAAACCCTGTGACTGCCATGCCAATGGGTCATCTTTTAGAAATGGGAATAGCTGTAAAGGCAGCCAACAGGTAAAGCTGTGTGTGATTTACAGGGCAAATAAGACAGAAACGATCAGGCAGAGTGTGTAAGTTATAAAAGCTCATTCTGAGCTTGGAGAGATGGCTCAGAGGTTAAGAGCGTGAGCTCCTTCTTTTGCAGAGGACCTGAGTTTAGTTGCCAGCACACACATTAGGTGGCTCAAAACCACCTTTATGATGCCCCTTTCTTGACTCCAAAGGCTTCTGGATTCAAGTGCACATTCCCTTACATCACAGACACAAACACAGACACAAGCATGCACATGCATGCACACACACACACACACTTAAAATTTTTAAAAAGCTTATTCTTTGCAAAATAGATACAAATGGGATGTTAATTGCTGTATGAAGAATACTTACAAACTATATGAACAACTAATTCACATAAAAAGTATGCAGCACACAGACATCAAACTATCTATAGCCCCAAGGGCAATAAGGAATACATAGAAAGAGGTAAGTTATTTATTCATCTATCATATTAGCAATTTTGTTTTATTGCAGTATTCAACAAAGAGACGATTATAGGGAAATAAATATTTCCACTCAAGACTAGTGGGAACAAAAATCGCTCTTTCTTTCAGGGAGCAATTTTCTTTCGAAAGCCATAAAAATGTATCAATCCTTGGAGTTGAAATTCACCTTGGATGTTTACCCTAAGGCCATAAGAAAGCAGGTGCACAAACATTTAATAACCAGGCTGTTCACTGCAGGGCTGTTAGAGCAGGGAAATTGATAATACAGTTTTTGGGTTTTGTTTGTATTTCAGAGTGATAGGGGGAAAAAGGAACTGATAAAATTGGGTGAACTTAAGCAATGGGCTAAGAGACTCAGTAGAAATTATCCTGCAATCTGGTTCCTGAGAGAATTCCACTTTGAGGAGGGCCTCAGACCTCGCTCCTCAGGAGGCTTGCTCCCCTTGGCACCAGACTCCACTTAAGCGATCTGAAGATGTGACCTTAAGTTTCACACCATTGCCAAAGTGCAATAGATTGAATTGAAGTGAAGGTGCTGATGAATAGGAATCTGGCTTTAAGTAATTTAAGCTGTAGAAGAAATGACAGGTTGGTTAGTGGGTATGTATGCAGGTGCTAGATAGCCTTACCTGCCCTCCTGTTCCCTGTAAGAGCTCAAGCCACACCCAGCTAAGCTTTGGCTTCCCTCTCAAGTCGCCTGATATGACGGTCAAGCGTGTCAGACTGTGTGCTGTCACGCCCATTGAGGAAACGTCCCTCCCTCGCCTCACCCAGGTGTACCCAGGGCTATAAATGGGTCCACTGTACATCTGCAGACCCGCAGTCAGCTGGGAGCTGTGGAGCCATTTACCCTAGCCTGCCTTGAAACCCACAGGGTAAGGGGAGCTTCGGGTGCCCCTCTCCCCTAGTCTAGCTCACTGGTTAGAAGTAGACATAAGCTCCCATCCCTATGGCTTGCTGAAGTGCCATTGTGGCAAGTGAGAAAATCAACCACAACACAGTGCCATACACGCTCTAGGAAAAAATAATGTGTGCATAAGGTGCTATGGTTTGGGTGTGGCTGTCCCCTGAGTTCATGTGCAGAAGTTTGGCTTTTAGTGTAGCGATGCTAAGAGATAGGGGACCTTTAAATGACGGAACCACTGGCTTAGAAATAAATGAATTCCTGCAGGGCTCTGGTTATTTCCTTTGAGAATGAGTTGTTACAGAGTGAGCTCCCCTCCTCCCCAGTCTCTGCCTTACTATGTGATCTCTCTCTCTCTCTCTCTCCCTCTCTCTCTCTCTCTCTCTCTCTCTCTCTCT
>LOJH01007134.1:6979-23226 GCA_001685095.1 Ellobius talpinus
AGAGAGAGAGAGAGAGAGAGAGAGAGAGAGAGAGAGAGAGAGAGAAAGGCAAAACAGGAAAAAGATAGGAGGTCCCAAATGAGTGGGGTGGAGCAGCCAGTGGACATGTGGAGAGGTGAGGGGTTAGAGTCTGTGGAAGTCTGTGTGCTGTATAAGCTGAGGATGGCGCCCCCAAGGAGGAAGACTCGGAGTACCCAGATGTCAGCAGGAAAGCAGAAGTCACACCCCACCTTCATCTTCATGGTGGGATATTCCTATCACTTCTTGGGTCATTTTTTTAAAACTGATCAACCATAGTTTATTGTGAGATTCAAATGCTATATGAATACCAAGAAAGTCCTGAGGGCAGTTTAGACTAATCAAGGAGAGCTGTCATCTTAGTTAAAGGCCAGCCTGGTCTGCAGAGTGGGTTCCAGGAGAACCAGGACTACACAAAGAAGCCCTGTCTTGAGAAGAAAAAGAAAAAGGAAAAGAAAAAAGAAAAAGGAAAAGGAAAAAGGAGGCAGGTACGCTTCCCAGTTCTCTCCTTCCTATGGCATGAAGAAGTCTTCCTCACTAGCCACTCTCTGTGTTTGCCACAGAAGAGACCTGGAAGGGGAACTCTGCCACTCATTTCTGGTGCTCACATAGTCACCAGAGATTATCTTCTTCCCACCAAAGCACTTGGCACAGTGGGAGGCAAGGAAAGGGCTTGGGTCAGAGGCTGCATTGAAGAGGCTGCCATAATGGAGAAAGGCTTTGAAGGAAGGACCTTCTTCCTGCTCTGTGACAGGTGTGGGGGCAGCTCAGTTCTGATGGCTTTTACAGTTCAATTCTAGAAACAAATAGTGTCATGTTCTGAGGACCTTTATCTGACTCTTACAGAAAAGAACATTTTCCTGGAAGCATTGTCACCCTGGTTTTACACGACAGCCTCACTCCCATAATCCTAAGGAGTACAGAGGAGAACCGTGGTTCCTCAGAAGTCAGAAGAGGAGACCAGGAGGGTTTTTTTTAAAGCAATCCCTGGCCTCTTGTCACCATTTTACAAATTACGAGAATGTCAAAACATGAAGGACAGAGAAGATCTACTTAACCACATTGCAGTCACCCTCAGGAGAAGGAAATACTTCTTTTCTGGTATCCGTGCCCGACTTATGGCATGCATTGTAGGCAAAGTACAGCCTGCCCTTTAAAATCTCATAACTCCGTACTTCTGCCGAGAGGAGTTCCGAGAAGTTTGCGTGCGCTCTTCCGGCGTCTCTGCTGTGCATGGTGCAGACAAAGGCAGAAGACCAGCTCGCGTGTTTTTATGGTCGCTTTTCTCAGGTTAGAGCCTCCTTTGCACTCAGTGTGAATTCGTGTTTCATTAGTCTGCTCCAGGGAGAGTCATCCTCCCCTCAATGCGTATGTTGAAGTCATGACTCCTAGTACCTCAGAGTGTAGCGCTCTTTGGAGACAGAATCACTAGAGCGTTTGAGTTAGACAGTAACCAGGCTGTACTCCAGGACATTCAGTGACCTTATAAGAAGAGGGGACTGCACCATAGACTTACCAGAAGGGAAGACATAGTAAAGCACGCAGCCCTCATCTGAAAGGGAATTAAAGGCAGTTTATTTTAGAGTCGAATTTGAATGATGCTGGCCCAAGAACACAGATTTAGATTACCTTCAATTCCATGTTCCAACTTGGAAGCCGTTTCATGAAGTTTTATAGTTTAACTGAACAGTGAAAGTCCTAAATCAGGGCAGGTTTAAAATACACTGTGGGTACGTACACCAGCAAGATGGTTACAGCAGGATGGGGGAAGCTTCGCAAGGGGCCTCAGAGGCTGTCTCATGACTTGCTGAGCTTTTGAGTTGGCGGAAGCTAGCGGTCTGCTGAGTTAATAGATTTTGAAATACTTTAATCTGCTAGTTGCAAGATGTTATTTCTGACCAGGAGGTGAGTGAGGAATGCAGGTGTGTGGGGTGAGGGCTGCCACCCAGCACCTCCAATATTTCAGTCTCTACATATCACTGTGGTTCTCACCAGCCATCGGTCCCTGCAGAGCCAGGGTCTTCCCGGGAGTTCTTCACATGAAGATATGGAGCACAGATAATCATCCATAAGCCTTGAGAAACCTGGAGCAACTCCCTCCCCGCCACCTCCTGAAGCAAGCAGTACTGTGAGCACCTTTTCCCTAGACTTCCATGCCCCTGGCTGGACCTGTAAGCATAGTTTCTCTTGTTTTTATTCACCCACTCTAGTGCTTGTGACCATAGTCTGAGCAAGCAAGCCGCAGCTCCATCCCCCAGCAGCCCCTGCCTGGAAGCTGCAGGCTAGCCTGTGCTCCAAGGATGTGGTTTCTCCCTGGGTTTGTGGGTTTCATCAGAAGAAGTTGCAACATCTTTAAACCACTTTCTTCCGGTTGGGTTTAGGCTAGACATAGATCACTGGAGAATGACTTTTAAAGTTATGGAATGTTACCATGTCCCCAAATTCTCTTTTATGCTGAGTACATTGCCGGCCTGAAATGAGAGACCACCCCACATCAGCAAGATCCAGAAAGCCTTGACTGAAGATTCTACCCCCTTGTCAGTCTGGGCCTGAGAGCTCTGCCTGGAGCTGTACTCCATTCCAGAGAGTTCTCAGAGGCTCCTGTTAACCCAAAGCCTGTCCTCAGGTCCCAGGGAAGCACGTGCGGCGAGGACATCACACAGCCAGGCTGTGCTGGTACGTGCCGCTCTTAATGAGGCACCTGTGGGGTTTTGCCTGCACTCCTAACATCAGCCATAATTTGAAGAAAACATCTGGATCCGTTCCACCTAGGAAAAGGCCGGCGGATCAGTAAGGCCTTGATTTGCTTTACAGCAAAAATGACCCTCTAGCCCACGTTCTGAAGGTGGAATCAAATGGCAGGTGACAAGACAATGTTCTGTGTACCTGCAGTCTGCTAACAACTCGTAGAATTGGCAGGAAGACTAAAATGCTGCTGGCTCCAGGGTATTTAAAACGCTCAGAGGAAAAGGCAGCTTGTGTTCCCTTTGGGAAACATTTGGGAGGCACCACGGACGATGGTGAAAATTGGAAATACCCTGAGTGCCCACAGAAAAGATCTTTAAGAGAGGAATGTATTAGATTAAGTAAACCGCTGCATACTTAGGCCGATACAGCCATTAGGAACGATATGGAAAGATGTTGAAAAGAGAAGCAAAGTGGCTTGGTGGAAAAGGTCACTTCTTTTAAGTAACTGGGACTCCATCTGTCCTGTAAAATATTTATAAGGTAAAGAGTAAGTGCTTAGGAAAGTGATAGCTGGGGCTTTGGGTGCTAGGCTTACACACTGTTTTCTTCATGTTTCTGGGGGTTGCAGTACCTGTAAGTGATAATATATAAATCCTATCATATCATAATTGCATGTGCCGTAGAGAAAGCTTTACTCACGCTAGCCTTCAGCCC
This sequence comes from Ellobius talpinus, assembly GCA_001685095.1. NCBI lineage: Eukaryota > Metazoa > Chordata > Mammalia > Rodentia > Cricetidae > Ellobius > Ellobius talpinus. Next base: position 10,400 of record LOJH01007134.1, read on the forward strand.
TTCGTCATCTAGTGAGAAGAACCACGCTGCCTTTCAGCTTTCTATCAGGTGTAAGTTTCCAAGAGAGTGGTTCTGAGGTAGCAGTGGGGTTCACTGACATAAAACACGGTTTTTGGAAGGACATTCGCATGATTAAAAGTGAAGATGCAGCCTGGATGTGATGGCGAACTCCATTAGTCCCTGCACTTTGGGGGGCAAAGCAGGAAGATCATGAGTTCCAGGCCAGCCTGGGCTACGTAACAAGACCCAGGTTCAAATCCAAACAAATGAAAAGTGGTAGGAGAACCTGGAGCTGGCTGTTGCGTATACACAATCTCTCACCATGCCATTGCTGCTTGGGTTATCCTGGTCACTTGATGATAATTTGCAGCTGCTCAATACCCTGCACGCTTGGTTCTAGGCTGCTTCAAGGAATCACTTATTTAACTCTCATGATTAACTTATCAGGCAGGCATAACCATTGTCTACGCTTTTCGGTGAAGAAGCTGTGACCACAGAGGTCCTTAGAGTCAAAGTCAGTAACCAGAGGATAGTAGCCAGTGTATTGGAAACCCAAGGCCAGAGCTGGTTGGCAGCCTCCATCTTCCTGTCTGCTGCCCTCTGTGGAGTACTTCGCTCTGCTTTGAAGGGTCCAGAACTGCCCCCTTGTAGTAGCCCAGGAGGAAAAGGGAAGCCATGGGTCAGTAAGCTCGAGCAGAGAATGGTAGTGTGAGCCTCTCAGGTGAATGGAATCCTTCACGAAACCCAGAGCCAAGCTTGGTCTAAAAGGAGGCACAAGCCTCATCTCAGAGAACATCCAAAGTGTTTCCCTCATGAAGATTCTAGCAGACTAGAGCTCAATGAATAATCTCGAAACAGAGAAAGGACAAGAGCAGTAGCTATACCTAGGTGTTTACATTTTCTTAAAAGTGTTATGTAAAGATTCATGCTTGAGCTGAGTGAGTGAATCATCACCATTGGCAAGTGCTCTGATTGTAGACACGTCTGGCACTACCTGGGCGGTGCTTCCCATACCAGCCCTGCTCGGCTCTGTGTCCCTAGGTAGAGGGTTCTGGTGCCCACCTGACTTTTGTTCAGCTGAAAGTACAGCCCTCAGGGGAAATCAGCTGGTGGGGAAAGACAGAAGCAGCATCTGTCCCTCCACAGCTAGCTATCTCTGCTGGCAAGCCACACCTCTTCACCTGCTCCACTCCCCACATCTGCCAGGGCAATCCAAGGTTCTGGTGTAGCCTCATGTCCCCCCACTCTTTCCATTTGGTGGTAGTGTGGCTTCCTGCTGTTCCTGAACTTTGGCTAGCTTGATGTCCTTTGCAGACTTTCTCTGCTCCTCCATTGCCAGGTAAATGATTAAGATGTCGGATCCCAAAGGGAGTTTTCGTGATTGGATTATGCTTGGTATGTCCCCTTTGTAATATGTTTCTGATAATCTAAGGGATGGGGTAGAATGTAGCACGAGGGAGCTTCCAGGAAGTTCCTCTGTGGCAGCAGAGATGAGAGATAGGAACTCCAACAGGGTGTATCAAGGATGACACTGATTTGGTCATCAAAAACCAAGGAAACTTCAATAGGTCTAGGGTGCAACTGCGTAAGAGGAACGCCTTCCAATATTCTGTGACTACATGGAAAATAAACAATTGAATGTCTCAAAATAGCTAGTGTATAGGACTTTGCATGCTCCCAGTGCAAAGAAACGATCAGGGTCTGAGGTCACACATGATCAGGTCATCATGTGTAGACTCACTTTGCACCCTGTAAGGAGGTGCAGTTACTGTGCCTTAACTGAAAACACATTTCAAAAAGGAGGAGAAAAGGAATGCAGGAGAGGGAGTGGAGAGGAATGTTGTCAATGGGAGAGTCTGGCTAAATGAAGTCAAGAGCCAGAAGAACTTGTGTGTGATGTGTGGGCCGAAAACTGATCAGAAGGAAGATGTTACATGTCGTACATAAAGTTTCCTTGTATTTTTGAGATTATTTAGTGTTTCTTTTGTGTGTGTGTGTGTGTGTGTGTGTGTGTGTGTGTTTTGTCATGTGTCCATGCACTGAATGTGTGCCATGCCCTAGGAGGCCAGAAGAGTATATTGGGTTTCCTGGAACTCAAGTTACAGGCAGTTGTGAGTTGCCATGTGAGTGCTGGGAATTGAACTAGGGTCCTCTGCAAGAGCAGCCAGTTCTCTTAACTGCTGAGCCATTTCTTTGTTAAGGTTTATGAAGAGATGGGGCTGTACATATAGAACAGGGGCACGTGAGGGAAATGAACCAGCGGACAGGTCTGGAAAGAGTCAGAAGAGGTAACCCGAGGGCACAGTGAGGTGTGACTGGGTAGCAGAAACGGGCTTCACTGTAAGGCCACCTTTCTCGTCACTGATTCCCCATGCCTAGGACAGAGATGCTGTTCAGTTACCAGTGTTGAATAAGCAAACTCTTGAAAACTGTGGAAAAGAGAAAGATTTGCATCAAACCCATGCTTTCTCGCTGCTCTGGTAGACCCTATCATCGGCTGGCTTGGAGTGGGCGAGGATGGTCCAATTAGAAGGTTATTATAATCCATTGTGTGTGTGAGAAAGACTTAGTGTTGTAACCTCTCCATGTCTGGAACTTCAGAGAAAGGGCACCATAAAAATTTCCACGAGGCCCAAGACACAAGTGATTGCCTGATGGAAACACTGCCATATTTGGCTACGATGGCACCCACCTGTGATTAGCATCATGGAAGCTGCAAGAAGATGACGCTGGGTGTGAAGCCCAGCCTAGGTTACATAGCAAGAGTCTGTCTCAAAACACAAATGAAAACAGGAGGAAAAGAAAGAAAACCTCTGCCAACATATCCACGCCCATCAAGCAGGGACCAAAGACAGATGCAAGTGAAGAGCTGGGTTGGATGCATATTTAGTGCGGACAATTATTTAATAACCACCCTTGCGTTTTCTGGCCCTTTCTCCCTGTTATTGTAAAGACATTCATTCCTCTTCAAACCCAATAAATTATTCTCTGTCAGCAAGCTGGGGGGAGGAGTGGAGAAGGAGCTGCGTTTGCTCTTGGCTTTGCCTCTGTCTAGTCCAAACACTGGAAATGTCAAGTTTGCTCACTAATTAAACATGTCTGTCTTGGACTGCACTTGTATCTTTCACTGAGAAGGTGTAGATTTCCAGGGAGACATTACACATTCATGTTTCCAAATACAGCATTTTGAAATCTTCCCGTGTGACACAAATACCAACTTGGTGGAACTGTCTCTGGGGAGGACAGACGCCGGAGTCAGGCAGCCCAGGCGGGGAGATAGCAAGGGCAGGGTTGGTGCATGCCCTTTCATTATTTGCCGGGACAGCTACTGAGCATGGCCAGCCATGGGCCTTCCTGCATTTCCCAAAGTCTTGCTCCCTGGACAAGTTGCAACAGCCCCTGTCACTGTCCCTGTATCTGGATGACAAGAACATACAGTTTGCAAGTTCATCTGTGCCTATAATGTTGCAAAGCCTTCTGGAATCTTTGTCCTTCTTTTCATAAAGAAGAGACTGATGTTTGGGTTTGAAATCTTTGTAGAATAAGAGTCACCCTTTCTATATTTTCTGGGAAGTATGAGGTGTGCCAAGCATTGGGTTGGGTGCTGCATGTACAAATGCCAGCCAGATGGGCATTGACCTTGCCTATAGGGAATTTAAGCAGTGTGGGAAGCATGTAAGTATTCAAATATTGGGGTGTCATCTGTTTAGAAACATTTCTAGGGACATGTTACTGCTGGTTAAGAGGCAGATCAGGCCCAGTTGACTTCACTTCTCTGACTCATCTGGGTAGTAAAGTGTAGACCTTACAACTGTGATCTAGGGGCTGGAGAGATGATTCAGCAGTTAAGAGCACTGGCTGCTCTTCCAGAGGACCCTGGTTCATTTCCCAGCACCCACATGGCAGCTCACAACTGTCTGTAACTCCAGTTCTAGGGATCCAACTCCCTAACAGACATAAATGCAGTCAAAATGCCAATGCACATGAAATAAGAATACATAGATTTAAAAATGTGATCTGTGGCAGGAACTGCCGCTCAGTGAGAGAGCACTTGCCTAGCATGTGAGTTCAAACCCCAGCTAGCACTGGGGTTGGGGGCGGTCAAGGGAAAAAAGAGCTGGGAGGGAAATAGCCTGATTCTTCCATATGTGAGGGCCTGCTCTGCCATTTCTAGTGTTCCATCCTGGTTGCCTGCTCGGAGAAAAGCAAACCAGGCAACTTCTCCTGAGGCCTCCAGGAGTTAAGTCAGAAGTTAGTTTTCAACCAACTTTGTTAGACGTATTATAAATCTCAGAGCCTGAGTTCCCCTCTGAACATGGCCATTTGACAAGACATTAATTAGTTCAGAATCTGTCACTTTTTAGACATCCCATGGACCAATAATGTTTTTCCAAGGTGTGTGATTGTGGAGTTCAAGTTAGGGCATTGTCTTCCAAAACTGCATTTAGGGCGTGTCTTAATGCATTTTGTGTTGTTGTACTATAATACCAGGTGCTGGGTAATAGATAAAGAATTATCTATCATATTATTTTGTGATTTAGTTTATGATTCTTGTGGCTCTTCTAGTCCAAACAGCTCTGATGAAGAGTTCCGGTCACATTCTAGAAGCAGAAAAGCAAAGGTGGATATTGACCACACCCCTAAGAAGACTGGCTCTCCCTCTTTCAGGAACCATAAACTGCCCATAGCTCCTCAGCTCACAGAGGGGGCTCATGGGCACCACCCCCAGCTTCTGTGCTGCAATGCTGACTTGCTTGACGTCACACAGTCAACCACAGCTGTTGAGGTTGCAAGTACACTTGTCCTGTCCTGTTCAGAAGATGATTCACTCCCGTCCTCCCTGACCTCTGGCTCTTAAATCTTTCGGCCCCCTTTTGAGGATGATCCTGAGCCTGGGAAAGAGTGGAGCTGATATAGATGTCCCGTATCATGTTTAACCAGTTGTTAGTTTCTGCACAAAGGAACTTTCTGGGGTCCGAGAGAGGCATTAATCTATGGATAGAATGATCTGAGAGCACTTGGAACTATGCCCACTTGGTAGCATGCGGATAGTAAGTAACATCTGTGCCTCTATTGTTCTTCTTGGCCTACCTGGCCATTATCATGGTTCACGGGGTTCACGGTAGGTGAGACCATTACTAACTTTGCTTCCCCGCAACCTGCATAGAATCTCCCAGTACGGTGAAAGCTAGCCAGCAAGGAGGAAGCTTTCTGGTCAGTACCAATCTGATTGCTCCGTGATCTGTGGTCAGAGCATGTGGTAGGGTCTTCCTGTCAAGTTCTGGTAAGCAATCCCTGGAAGACCAACCATGATCCGGTGGATGACCTCACACCTATGCATTTTTGGGAAACTGAAATTGAACTGTGGAGGGAGAGAGAGAAAGGAGGGACTGGCTGAGAGGGGTGAGGTGAAGGCTGAGGTGAGGTGAAGGCTGAGGTGAGGTGAAGGCTGAGGTGAGGTGAAGGCTGGGGTGAGGTGAGGTGAAGGCTGAGGTGAGGTGAAGGCTGGGGTGTGAATCTGAGAGGAATTGGGGGGAGGGTGGGGATGTATATGATCAAAATACATTGTCTGAATATATATATATAACTCAAAGAATTAATAAAAATATTTAAAATAAATACTGTTATAACTTCAATAAAACCAGTTAAGGAAAAAATAAAGGGCCAGCTGTGGAAGAGGCCAACCACATGAGGTTCAGGGGCTCTCTTTATTACCATCTGTTCTTTCTAGACCTGCCCCATTGACAGGCCTGGATTTACCCCCATGATGTACCTAACTTCAATTACGTTCCACTCTTAAAGACTCTCCCTCCTCCACACTGCCATGCCAGTGACCAAGCTTCCAGCCCATCGCCATCTGGGGGACAAATTCCAATCACCTCAAATCAACAGACAATGAATACACTTCCAGGAAAGCTATGCTGCAAGCAAGAACCATCTTTTCTCAAAGAAAAGCATTTTTTCACATTAGAATGAAGTGATGCAAAATTCAAAACAGCTCTGAATTATTTCAGCTTTGAAAAAATACGGCTTCGTTGTCATATCCCTCCTTTTGCTGCAGACGGAGAAACAGTCACATCAAGCGTGAGGCCTGTCTTTGGAACCAGGCCGAGCAGCTGGGAAGATGGTCCCTAGGTCCCTTCCAATTGTGTAAGTTCTCTGTGTGAACGTCCACTTGGCAGGCTGGGGTCTGGAGCTATCCTCCTTGGAAGCTGCCGAGGCCTGGCTCTGTGCCATCCTAGGGTGGCATCTGGAGGCCTTTGTCTGCCTGCGGTCATGGAGTTGGTAGCATCCTGTCAGAAACACTTTCTCCAAGTCTTGCCATATGGGGGCTACCCTTCCACTGGGTCTGGCAGCGCTCTTGCTCAGAACATCAGTCCCCACTGATAGATTCGTCCCTGTCACGCTATTTACTGAAAGTAGGCCACTTAATTAAAAGCAAAGCTTTTGCACAAACTCCAACAGTGGCTTTATAAATTCCAAGCATTGTAAAGGGACCAGATGGAAGAATGGGGTAATTAACATGGGGCCCAATGTTCCCACCCTCTCCACAGTGCTCCTTAATTCTGGAGGTGCCTGCTGTCCTTCGGGAGTGAGGAGGTTACTTCCCTTGTCAGCTCACCGTGAACATGGGAAGAGTCAGCCCTAGCACAATAAATTTTTATCAGAACCAATGGGTCAAACAACACTGTTAGACAGACTTGGAGCCAAATTATTGTGGGAAGGAGGGGGCAGGGTGGGGCTGTGCCCTAAAATGGGCACTTTAGGCAGGCATGCCAGGGAACTAGGCGGCTTTCAGAGCATTATCAGGCAAGGTCCTGGAGTCAGGCAGCGGCGTTGGAGCTTGATTGTGTCCCACTGTCTCCTGGTGGGACCTCCACAACGCGATTCCTTAGCCTCTCCAAACTGATTCTCCACCTTCCATGCTGCTCCATGTCCCTGTGTTGGCCTTTACGAATGACATCATCAGGTCCCCTTGCCTCTGGCTTCTGGTTGAACCTGGTCAAGGGAGCTGCCAGTGAGACTTGAGGAAAAGCCAGACTTTTATTGCCCAGTTTTGCCCCATGTGTCACTTTGAGTTGGCTCTGAAGGTCACAGCTACCTCCAGGTGGTCCTTCCCTGTGTTCCTGCCTCCACTCTGGAAGGTCCCTTGTTCCCTATGCTCTGCCTGTTGGGTGGGGACATTAGCCCCATGCTGGGGCTGGCCCTGGGCACTGTGTTGTTCTTTTATAGCATCTTTTGTAGCATCTTTGTCTTTTCTGGGTTTTTTTTGTTTTTTTTTTTTTTGAGGCGGGGTCTTACTTGTAGTCTAGGTTGACCCTGAGTTTCTGATCCTCAGTTTCCAGACTCCCGGGATTATGATCACTCGCAAACATGCTCAACTCCTCAATAGCCTCTTTTAACCTTGTAAACTAATCCCTTTGTTACAACTTCCCTGATTACCCAGCCTGAGTGAGCCATTTCTCAACCTCCAGGCCCAAGCTGAGGCAAGAGTCCCATGGATGTCAGAGATGGATAGCATAGAGCTCTGCCCTCTGGGAGTTGACAGCGGATGAAAGAATACAAAGCCCAAACAGAAAAGGAACTGGTTGTTCTATCAAGCAAGTCTTCTATGAGGCCAAATGTGAGCATCTCTCCAGAGAAAGGAACAAAACAGGTTAGAGCACCATGGAGGAGGATCAGTGACTCTAACCAAGTGTTCGGCAGACAGCATAGGGGCAGGAGAGGTGATTTCTGCTCTCAGTTTAGAAGGGACTGTCTCTCATGACAGCTGCAGAGCTCACTCTGTAGTGGTAAAAGCTTTGAGTGGAGCTTGTTCACATCTTGAAGGCTCAGAAAATGAGGACGTCCTGGAGAACCAGGAAATATCACCTTCAAGGCTTGCCCTCAGCAACCTGCTTCTCCCCAATGTTCCACAACAGCCCAAGACAGGGCCGCCATCGCGAGAGCAAGTGCTCAAACACATGATCCTGTGGGTGGGGACCTTTCCACCCAAATGACAGCAGGGAGCTTCCCAGGAAGAAAAGGGTGACTTGAACTGGGTCTCAGTATGGCCCATGTTTGGGAAGTAGAGAGGGCAGGGAGACTTGAACCTAAGCACAGAAGAAGCTTTAAGACCATGGAGCCTGAGACTCCAGCCCTGAGCCCACCAGGAAAGAGGATGAGACAGATGGGCACTTGAGAAGGATGGAGAAGCAGGGTCAGCCTGGGACTTAGGGAGGATATACCCAGGGTCTGTTCACATCTCACCCCAACACCTGACCAAGACATAGCCATTTCACTTAGGCACATTGTCTGAAAGAACTAGTGACCAATGGGAGACACGAACATTAAACGGCCCATCTTTGGAGAAGCCTTCGGTGGCACTAGGCCTCACTGCACTCCAAGGGACCGCATGAAACCCGCTTCTTAGGACTTGTGCTGGCCTTTCTGAGTGACTGGGTAAGGTGGAATGCTGTCCTCCCAACATAACATACCCATTGCCATGATCAGCAACTATGATGACCTCTTTGAGATCTGTACACTACTGAATCCATTAATATTTCATCAGGGGGTGGAGCTTATGAGGCCCTTCCCTCACATGAGTCATATAGTCAATTAACAATTACTGGGGAAGAAAGACTGTTCTTTGGTGATAAACTACTTAATATCCCATAAGTAAACTTTTATGTATACTCCCCATTTAACTCATCTACTTAGCTAGTTTGGGGTGGCTTCATTTCTTTGGTCTATTAGTGCCCTGCCTGAGATAAATAAGCTTTTGTTCATTTTCCAGGAAAAATAATTCCTATAAACTTGGATCTAAGGAGAAGAATAGTGTTCATATGTATATGTGCCTCAGTTATAAAAGGAAAACTGGTGTATGTGCCTCCACAGATTTCCTGGAGCTGGAGACAGCCAGAGGCCCTGTTGCTGCATGCACGAGCTTTAGAAGGGCAGCCTCAGGGGGTTCCAGGGGGCTCAGTGGGTGAAGCCCAGCTATCAGTTGCCTGGGAATGTGTGAAACTTTTGAGCCAGACCCTCCAGAGCCCTGACACACAGGCCCCAAGAGAGAAGTATCTGTGGGTGCAAACTTGCTACATCCAAGTAGACAACCGACCCAGTTGCTCTGACCGCAGAAATTGCAGGAGTGCGTCTGCCCTGTACCCACCCTTCCCAATGCTATCACGTCCAGCCCAGCCCTGGCTGAGAAGTCCCACTTCAACTGACTCTTGTCACCTTCGCAGTCTCCTTTTGTCCCACTCTGTCCCTCCTCGTTCTGGCCACACAGGCTTCCTTGCTGCTTTTTGGACATGGGACACATGAGGCATGCTCTTATCCCAATGCCTTTGTGCCCACCATCCTTTCTTTCGAAAACATTCTTTCCCAGTTGTGGGCATAGCTTGCTTTCTCTCTTCTCGCCTGCATTTTCTCCCACAAGTTTGTTTCCTGTAAGCTTTTTCACTAGTGTCGCATGTGTTTATTCTTCAGTTCTATCACGGCCCTATTCCTGGTTTATTATATTTTTGCATAACATGTGTCAACACCTGGTGCAATATATATTTTATTAGAACACATCATTGTATAAAGTAAGAGTTCCACCAGGACACTTGTATACATGAATTTTTATTGTATTCACCCACTCACACGTTCTCTTCTCTCTTCCCTGCTTTCTTCTTCCCCTTCCTCGACCCCAGGATTTCCCACCCTTCATTCCACAGCCCTTCACTACCATTCCCGTCCCCCGGGCTTGGCTTTCTTTCATATGTGAGAGGAACTGCACGGTGTTTGCTTTATGGAGCTGCCTTATTTCACTTCACATCGTATTTCCAGCTCTGGCCATTCTACAAATGTCAGGATAGTGTTTTCCTTTATGGCTAAATAAAAGTCCTGTGTGTGTGTGTCTGTGTGTGTGTGTGTGTGTGTGTGTGTGTGTGAGAGAGAGAGAGAGAGAGAGAGAGAGAGAGAGAGAGAGAGAGAATTCTTTTTGGCCTTCATTTCATCAGTATCTTTTTCTTACTAAAATGTAAGTTCCCAGAGGCCAGGGATGTGGTCTGTTCTGTTGACTGTACCGTAGCCAACACTTAGACCAGAGCCTGTCGGTACTAAACAGGTACATGAGTCCCTTCCACCATGTGCTTAGAGAATGGTTATTTAGGTTACTTAGGGTGATCAGACAGACACAATGCTCTCCTAAGCTCTTGAAATAGAGTGGTGGGCAGGAGAGTCAGAGCTCGAGAAGGAGGTGGCAAGGAACAGGGTACAAAAGAGAGAGGGTACGGGCAGCCCCAAGAAAAGAATCAAAAACTGGGCTTTGTATTGCCTCAGTGAGCTGAACTCTCCAGAAGAGCCAGCTAGGTGACATCTTGATTTTGGCCTGTGTGAGTCTGAGCAGGAAACTAGGTGAGCTTTCCTGGACCTCTCGCCCACAGGACTGTGGAGTGACAGGCGTTTCACATAATTAAATTTGTAGCTATGTGTTATGGTAGCAAGATAATATAAATCGAGGCCTTTTAATAATGAGATTGTGTTTGTCTGTTTAGCATGAGAATAGAGCTGCTGTCTTCCTATAGCACCCGAGCATGCAACGAACAGCAATGTACTGAGTGTCTGCTGTGGAAACAGTTGAATGAATGCATGCACCCCTCCCCACCCAGTTTTCAGTAGGGTGGAGCATCAGCTGCCTGCTGGCCTGGAGAGCCACTGGGCTGAGAGACTGGCGCAGGTAAAGCCAGTTACATCCAGACACAACAAGCCGACAAGCTGATACCTGAGGCCTCGGATGGAGGCTGTATGTGCAGAAGAGCCTGGCTCTATGTGCAGTATTTTTTCCCACTACTCAGAAGTTGAGCTGACTGTACTGGACAAAACCATAAGGCAGAGTTTGGTGTCAGGCCAAAAGCTGGCTGAGATTACAGCAGCAGTGTGCCATGGAGTAAAAGACATCACTGCTCTGGGCCCCAATCTCCTTATCTGTTGAATGGGCACAATCACAACCTTCACCCCCTGAGATTTCCTAGTGAGGATCACCGAGGCTGTGCAAGTAAAGACTTCTCAGGAAGTAGGTGCTCAATAAATTGCTTGTTACTACTTCCCTTGGTAAGTGCAATGCTTCGGGGTTTTCCAGGGGAAAGTGCTGGGTGCACGTGTGGTGAGAAGTCCCTTTGCGGCAGACACAGATCTGATCAGTGGCCTTGCCTCTCTCCCACGGCGACCTACCAATGCCAGTCTAACTCGGCCTCTGCTTCACCTTCGCCCAAACAGCTTTGACTCCTCAGGCTACGTCATCCAGTGGCCAGATTTACACACAGCCAATGTAACTGACATTGCTTACAAAACACATGAAAGAGATGGCACGGGAAGGGAGCTGCTTTGGAAATGACTGAAGTAAATAAGTAGCTAGTATTACTAAAAATATACATGCCCCCCAACACACACACACACACACACACACCCCACTCTGAAAAGGTTAGACAGTTAAGCTATCATGGGAACAGACACAAAATATTGCATGGGGAGTTAGAGGCAAGAAACACACAGAGACATAATGTACTGCAAATTAAAGTCATTTATAAAGAGCAACAGGCACCCCATAGAAAGAAAATGATTAGTCAGCAGAAGTGGGTGTCCTGTTACCTATTCACAGGGTATTTCCACAGGATGAGAGAGACGGTATTTGTTAAGGACTTGCTGATGTACAAATATATTAATGCCAGGCACCGAAGACACGAGGCTAAATTATTTGCCTGAAAATCATCTTGTTTGTTTTCTCATAGCCCTGTGGTCCCCTCTGGTGTTCTCTAGCAAGTGTGCCCTCCCACGTGATAGAATCATCAGCTCCGGGGCTGCCCCTGCTGTCTGTGTGGACACACAGGGCAGAAGAGCTTTCTTGCAGAGGTCACCACAATCCCCTGGAGCTCACACAGTATAGCCACCTCTGCTTCACAGAGCTAATAGGGTCTGTGTTGGGCTTTGCCTTGCCTGTTCACGATGGCAGAAGCCCAAGGAGCTTGGGATGTTCCATCCTTCTCTTAATCCTAAAGAAGGGAGGAGGTGTCAGCAAGATGCTGGATGCTGCTGCTGAATGACTGGGTACACTGAAAAAGAAAAGTGAGCAAAGAGTCCAAGAAGGTATCGGACAAGACAGTGCTCAGTTGGGAAAAGTGAACAGTGTGCAGTGTGGGTGGGGAGGGATGGAGGGAGAGACAGGGACCTTCCCTGCCTAGACTGCAGACAGCACATGGGAGGTGCCAAGGGGTATAGTGAGACAGAGTTCAGGGTATTCAACATGGTACCTGGCACCCAGGAAACACTTCAATGAGAAGTTAGTTATTGCTACCATTGTTTTACGAGAAATACTGACAATTGTACATTTTAGTGTCCTTTTCATTAGCTAGGCAGCTTTTCTACATTTTAGAAGCATCCAGAAAGTTTGCTGTCACCAAGAGCATGCTTTCTGAAATTGCACTATCAGTTAAAAAATACAAGAGCCCAACCAAGCTCCATGGGAGGGACCGTGGCAACACAAACTGAAACCACCACCTCCCTGGGTTCCCTGAGATCAAGGGGCACGAGATGATGGCAGGGAACTTGAAAGTGTCACGACATCTGCACCCCAGTGCAGTGCAAGCTACTTCTGAACTTCGCCATGGGTGACACAGTGCATCTCTGGGAAGTATCTGAGTGGACCAAGAATCTTGAGGCTCCGAAGACAGAATTCCATAACAAACCCATATCAAAAAAGAAAAATGACTTACCTGAATTCCTAGAAATGATTAAATATGGGAGGAGATACCAGACCCAAGCTCTCCAAATCTTAAGCACAATGACACCTTCCTTTCTTTCTT
>LOJH01007135.1:6820-38129 GCA_001685095.1 Ellobius talpinus
AAGAAATTTGGAGACTCTGTATTTGGGGAACAATATTTTACCCGAAAAACTGAAGTTTACTCTCCAGGTTCTTAGTATGTTAATAAAATTATTTAGGAACTGACCCATAAAAAATCAAAGATAATTTATTAGAAATTAAAGATAAAACAACAGGGCAGGCAAGGTGGAAATCTAAGCAGTTGCCAAGATGATGAAGATGGGGAAGAGCAGACAACGGGACTCGATTTGTCAGCAGCCACGTGGCATATACTGGCTTTTGAGATCGTATTCTCTTTGGATGGATTCCTTGCTCAGCATAGATATAGTAAGGAGGGCCTTGGTCTTTCCCCAAAGCAATGTGCCTTACCTTCTCTAAAGATAAGATGGGGGTTAGCTGGGAGGGTGTGTGGAGGGAATTGCTTTGCCACACTGGTTCTCAATTTATTTAAGGCAGCTCTTCTGATTCTGAATGGCTGTTCACCTAGTTTCATGGATTTTGGAACAGACAAGTATTTGACTGGTTTACCAAACCAACTGTGTACTATTTTTATTTGGGAATTAAATAGAATAAAGTGATTTTATTATTTTAAGAAACCTCCAATTAAGCCCAGACATCCTTCAGAATTAATACTGTATTTTTTCCTTTGAGAAAGGAACCCTAGTGTGCACAATGCCAGCCTTGGGAAGGTAGCCCTAACTTGTATAAGAAAGCGAACTAAGCAAGCAAGGGGACTAATACGGTAAGAAGCATTCATTCAGGGTCTTTGATTCAATTTCTGTATCCAGATTCCTGCTTTGTCCTCCCTTTATGATAGACTATTCCCTGTAGAATGAAATAAATCCTTCCCTTCCCAAGTTGTTTTTATTAGTATTTTGTCATAGCAAAATAAATTGACCTAAGGCAGAAATTGGTACCAGAGAGTATGTTATTGCTCTGTGTTACCTGATGTTTTTCATTTTTTGGGGGGGGAGTTGGAGCACCATGGAAGCTGTGAGTTGGAAATGGTCAGTGAGTGCTCAGAGCTTAAGGGGATATTACAAAGACTTGAAAAATAGCAATGTTTAGAGAATTGAAGACAATGGAGGTCAGATGTGAAGTTTTGTAGAGCTAAACAATGATTTTATCTTTGAATTACCTGCTGTTATTGTGGCTTTCCCCGGGCCATTCTTGTGATACTTTGGATTATGAAGCTAAGGAAGTGGGACCTTTGTTTTACTGGGACAATTTATACTGGTCATTTGGGGATTAAGAATTAATTTTGATCAATTAGGGACCATTATCACTGAAGTGCAAGCACTTTCTCGGGGTCAAACTCAGAAGCCCTGGTCCAGAAGAGGCCAAGGCCACATCTCATGCTGGCAGCTGAATGTGGCAATGCGCAAGAGTTTTCTCTGTGGAACTGGTTTTGCTGACTGGGAGTGGACATGGAAAGCAACTGAGGCTTCACACTCTGAATGACCAAGGGAGTACATTGGTGAAGGTGAAGCCTCAATTGCTTTAGAATCTCCAGGGTTGAAGAAGTCCTGGAGAGAAGGTGAGGCCTGGCATCATGTGGCAGAGTTAGATTCCCTGAAGAGGACAAGAGAAGATTTTGGTAAGAGTACAGCCTTAGCTGCAGTGAAGATCCAACATATTAGCGATATTGAGATCATGTGATATCCACCAAGGCCAGGGAAAGGTGTGGAGTAGAGCTAGCTTGAACCTTCAAGAAAAGCTGAATGTGTTATGGATGGCAAAGATGGCGATGATGAAGATGCTATTCTTTTTTTTTATCTTGTTTTAAGTGAAGCCATGCTGTCTCCTGGCACTCACTCTTTTTATTTAAAATTGTGTGTTTTTTTATAATTTATTAGATTTTTTAAAAAATACTGATCCAAGTTCCCACATCCTCCCCTCCTCCCATTCCCTCCACACACCCTCCCACCCCACCCTTATCTAATCCTCAGAGAAAATAAGGCACATTTTCTTGTGGAAGGTCCAAGGCCCTCCCTACTATATTTAGGCTGAACAAGGTATACATCCAAAGAGAATAGGTTCCCCAAAAGCCCGTTTTGCAGTAGGTGCCACTGCCAGTGGTCCCTCAGTATGCCCCAGCCATGCAACTGTCAACCACATTCAGAAGGAATTCCTGGGAATTTCTCTAGAGCAGGGGTGTCATTCTACCCAAGCCCTGTGGAGCCCAATCATGAGTGAGTCCCAGATATTGAACACTGAAACATGATACCATTGGACTTTAGTTGCTTTCTTTGATTTTAATGTAACTATGCCTTTGTTTTCTCATATTTTAATTATAACATATGCAACTTGTTTTGGATTTTATAGAACTCCATAAATAAAAGACTTCTTAAAGTTTTGGAAGAAAAAATAAACTTTCAGAGTGTTTGAATTTTTTGAAAGAGTGTTAGGCTTTAAAAACTACATTATATCAACATGAGATCTTAGGTACAAAAAGAAAATGATAGGTTTTTCTTTAATACTAATGAATTTGTGTGCTAAATTGACAAGGAATCAATTATGCTGGATAGTTTAATAAATTTTTGTTTTGTTTTATTATTATTTTTTTGAGAACTAGACTAAAATTAGAGTTACCTGGGAAAAGGAACCACTAAAGCAGAATTTTCTTCATCAGATTGCCCTGTGGAAATGTCTGTTGTGAAATTTTCTTGGTTAATAATTGATGGGAAATGACCTAATCTCTTGTGAGTGGTGCCATTATTGAGTGCTTGGACTATATGAGAAGACAAGCTGAGCAAACCATGGAAAGCAAGTCAATATTCATGTTCCTCTATGGTCCCTGTTTCAGTTCCTGACTCCAGGTCTCTGTCTTGGAATCTGTCAAGGATGATCTGTAGCCTGTAAGGTAAAATTAACCCTTTCTTCATAATGTGTTTCTGGTCATTGTTCTATTGCAGCAACAGAGAAGAGAATCAGGGAAACAAGCTTATTGGTCTTTATATGGAGGATTATGCGTTTTATAGTTGTGTCTACATCAAAGCATTACATGCTCCTTTAAAAATTTCCACCTATCCCTACAAAATTTAAAAATTAAAGAACATCATTTAGTGTAAATTTTCCAGTATAAATGCAAAGAATGCAAACATGAGCATTTGCATCATTAGTAGTGCTTCTGTCCACATGTGAATTCATGTGTATGAAGGTGCCAGTATCAGGGAGCTAACTCTAGTACTGATGAATTTGAATGCTTCAGTCATCGTCATCAGACACATACAAGCATAATTCTGATGATATAGACACTGGCATGATATCATAACTAAAATGCTTCCAAAGCACCATGTTATATGAGAGAAAAATATCCTAAAGGGAAAATATCTATACACAGAAATTCAATCCTTTTAAAAAATGTATAGACAGCATTATACTCCATTCTTCCTCATATTTCTAACAAGAGCCAGAAGCAGTTGGGGGGCAGTTTCAAATAATACTTTTCTAGTTCCTTTCTTCAAAATGAGATTTATTTAATATTAAATGAGAAAATTTGAAATCATGAAGGTTTTCCTTCTCTATCACATAGTTTCTATTTAGTAGTGAAATAAATTCAATGTAAGTCTCTAATATAAGTTACTTCAAAGTGTATGGTATGATTTTTGTGCACATGATTTATATAAATTCAACAATTTGCAGAAGAAAATTACTCTTTAGGGAAGGGAAGCTATCAAAAGAGAAATGCAAACACGAAATCAGTCACAAACACTTTGATCTACGATTGTGTACTACCTTCAACATATGCTAAGGCAATGGTGACACAACACTTGTGGGAGCAAACAACCAATAACTGATCTCACTTAAGGTCCACAACACTAGGTGGAACCCATACCCAACATTGCTTGGGTAACCAAGAACCTGAGACTAGATAGCCTAGGGATCTAGGGTAAAACTGAATTCTATTGGTCTTGAACAAAGAAACAAAACCACAGTGTTAAAATTACAGAGCTATTCTACTGTAGTAGAATCAATGCCTTGTGCAGCCATCATCAACGAAGAGTTTTCCTGCCTCAGGTTGGAACAAATATGGAAACTCACAGCCAGGTATTACACAGAAAATGAAATCTTGGAACACTCAGCACTAAATGTGATTTCTCTACTAAATTCCTCCCCTCAAAGCTCAGAAAACCCAGCAGAAGATAAGGTGGAAAGAATGTAAAAGCCAGAGGAGATGGAGGACGCCAAGAAATTCTCTAACAATGGCTGAGCAAGACACTGATCTATAAGAAAACAAAATGCTATTAAGAATTATTTTTTTGTTATGCTCCTTTAGTAGAAAAACCAAGATATTGTCAAAGTTATAGGCTGTTCTCTATAACAGTGTTTTTAAAAACTATTTAGATGATAGTATATTTCTCATTTTTCAAACCTGTACTTTACACTCCTGAGATTTTTGTGGTGGTGGTAAGTTTTAACTCGGCTTTCAGTCAAATGATTAAGAGGTTACTACACACCTGCATTACATGTACTAGCAAAAATGACTTCTTTGACATTTTAAAAAAGTGAATTTAGCTATCTCTCCCATTAACCTTTCTACTAATTTCATCAGTAATTAATGTAGTATTCATTTTAATTATAAACAACTTAAATACACCCATAATCAAGAACCAAACTGAAGCAGTAATTAAGAGTTTCCACACAAAGAAAGTTATGGAACCAGATGGATTCTTCTGCTGTCTTTGGGACCAGCCTCCAGCAGCACAGGACTTGAAGAAAATCCATGAAGTTAGCATACATGACTTTTTAATCTGAGGGGACTAAGGGAAATTACACTCACACACTCTCTTGTTTTTCTTCTTTTTATTCTTTCCCTGACAACTTGTCCACTCAAACAAAACCCTTTAGGCAATATAGAAATTACAATATGGTCACATTCTATTTTTCAGGTGAATGATTACAATGAACACAAGTTAAAACAGCATGCTTTCCATGTCCCTTACACGATTAAACACGATTTTATGTATTATAGGTAAAAAACAAGTTGTCCCAAGAATCCGAGTACATTTATATCCAAGCAACTTGTTATATATTAACAGAGTTTAAGAACGCAAGGTATTCAGCTCACCCAGTTCTTTTACTGAAAGGCTTCATTTCGTGGTTGCAAAGAAAGGACCAATCATTTTATTACTTACCTTGGAAGGTAATCTTATAAAGAATCTTAAGGGAATTGCAAACCCAAACTTCTACATATGAAAAAAAATCAGTCTGCTCTACTTTAAAACTTTAGGATGCATACTGATTCATCAATAGATTTTTGTATCAGGAGACTGAGGGCAGAAATAGGTACAAAGAATTAATCATCTTCTTTGATCACCAACCAATCCTCACCAAAAATGTACATCAGATTGTAAATAATATATGAGCTGCTTTGGTTTTGTTCCCTGATTAAGTTCCTCAGATATGTGCCTTTCTAAAACTTAAGATTGTCTTCTTAGGTTTTTCACCTCAAAATTATTTAACAGAACATCTTAATCTAACCTAAAGTCATTATAAGGTTTTGTTTTAGCTACGATCCACACCTTTGTTTCAGCTATGGTACTTTCCAAAATCTGTGAACACATCTCCCAACATTGAGATACTGTTTTGGCTACTGGGACTTAATTGTTTTCCGTAATCATTAACCTAAGCCACAATCTGTATGGCTCATCAATAGAAACTCATGTGTTCTAGCTCTGTGACATTTCCTTGTTTTTTTTTCCCTCTAAATCCACTGTTTATTAGATGCAGGACAACATTTATCCTACCTTTACCTATGCTATTTTTTTACACAAAACTAATCTCTATGGTAATACCTTACTATAGTTATTAAAAACCCTCAATCATCAAAATCCTATTTAAACTAATAGTATTATTGCATAAAAATCATTGCTTTGATTAAACAGTGCAGCTTTGGAGGAAATCATCTTCATTATAATCTACAGGTAAAAATGCACAGTAGAATGGGATGCTTTCATGAGATAAACACACTGCATTTCAGGCAGTGGGGACTGCCCTACATCCATTCACTCTATGCCAGATACCATAGAAAGATGGCAGCAGCAAACATGTAAAGGCCACAGTGGAAACAAAAGACACTCTAGAGTCTATGATTTTGGCGCCCTTCCTATCAGAGATTCCCTCATCAAGGATTTTCCTCCGGGTGGGCTGACACCTAAAACTTCAATTGCCACCTGCTCCCCTGACATGACCACCAGCAGGAGTCACTGTTAAATTCTACCAAATTTGTAATGAAGAATTAATTCTAGTAAATATCAAATACTTCCATCAAATATAAATATTAAGTGTACTTTCAAACTCATTTTACAAAGCCAATATTATCTTGATACCCAAACAGGTAAGGGCATAACATACAGAGAAAACTATGGAACAAATTTCTTGATAAACAGATGTAAAAACTCTTAATAAATTATTTTCAATCTGAACTCAAGAATATATTAAGGTCATATATCACAACTATGTTGAATTTATATAAGGGATGCAGGATTGGTACAACATAGACAAATTAATGAATGATAAATAATTAATAAATAAAATAATACAGAATATAGACATAAAGGCATGAACCACATGATCATCTCAAAAAACACAGAAAAGGCATTTGATAAATTTCAATATTCCCTTCATCATTTATATCCTGAAGAAGTTAAGAATAAAAGGGATTTATCAGAACATGTAAAACTATAGTCAACATTAAATAAGGTAAAACCAAAAGTGTTTCTTCTAATGTCTGGACTGATGCAATGGTGTCCATTCTCAGCACTTATTTCATATAAAGTATAAAGTCCTAGTTAGATAAATAAGACAAAATAAATAAATACAAATAAACAGGAAATAAATAAGGAAAATTATCTTTTATTGTAGAAGACATGATACTATAAATCCTGTACCAGAAAACTCTTAGATATATCCTTCCATTGAATTAAAAGAATGTAAACAATCTGAGGATCTATTGGCAACAGATAGCTGCATGAGGAGGCTACTCAAGTTTTAGTAGGTATTCCGTGTTCATACTAAATCCATTTAGTAACATTAAATGGATTCAATGGCATTTTAAAAAAGAGAATCCATGAAATATGGAGTGGGGTAAGAGAATATGGCAGGAACTGAAGAAGAAGGAATGGAGAGTGGATTTGATTAGAACTGCATGAGCATATGAAATTCTAAAACAAAAGAAAAAATGAATTTAAAAAAGAACATAATTAGCAGTTCTTACATATTCTAATGACAAATGTGGCACAAAAAGTTGGGACAAATATTCCATTAGTAATGACATAAAAGAAATTAAAAGCACCTAAGAATAACACAAGCCAAGGTGGTGGAAATATTTGTATAGTGAAAACTTTAAGTAACTAAAGTAATTAAAAACACTAGACAATGCAAGCATTTCCAATTCTTGGGTTTGCAGGACAAAAATATGGATGTGTAGATATTCCAACTGATTTCTTCATAAAGTTATCACAACCCTTGAATTTCACATAGATGCACAAAGAATCAAATACAGTGACCCACACCTAGTTGATGTACAGAGAGTGAGACTCTTTGCAACACTGATTCCTAAATGGGATACTTCCATCAAATCTATCCTCTTGGAGCTCAGGGAGCTCTGTAGAAGAGGAGGTGGAAATAAGAGTGAATAGGTGAAGGACACCAACAAAACAAATCCCTAGATACAACAGGATTGACATAGGAACTCACAGAAATAGTGGCAACATGCATAGGACTGCAGAGATCTAAGCCAGATGGATCACAATGCTGAGATAGGAAGTGGATTCGAAACTTCATCCTTATTTCATAAGCCACCTTAAATTGAAAATCGTTTATAAAAGAAAAAAATAGTTTTCTTCAATGGAGTCCCACTGTGTATAATACTTAGAAAATTACTCAAAATATGTGTATAAAAATATTTATTACAAATGTTATAAGATGAACATATGAATTGCTTTGTTAGAATTAGCTAAACAAATAGTTGTGTGGTCTTAAGAATGGAAAGCTCCATGGATGACATGGCTTATTAGGTTCCTGTCACCAAGTGAATTTTCACCTGATGGCAATTTAATCCGCAGGGTCTATACTGGAAAAGAGAACCAGCTCCTGTAAGCTATTCTCTGGTCTTTACAGACTCTCCATGGTAAGCTTGAACACACATGTTCAATAGAAATAGAAAATCTTTTAAAATTTTGACATTCCAACCACAGTTCTCCCTCCCACCTCTCCTCCTGCCCCATATCTCCTCCACTCCAGCCCACCTCTATCCACTCCTCTCATCTGGTAAGGGCTCCAATGGGGATTCAACAAAGTCTGGCACATTAAATTGAGGCAGGACTAAGTCCCTCCCAGCTGCTTTAAGGTTGAGCATGGCATCCCACAATAGTGAATGAACCCCAACAAGTTGGTCATGCACCAGGGATAGATCCTGGTCCTACTGCCAGGAACCCCTCAGATAGTCCAAATATGCAATAGAAACGGAAGGTTCTTCAATCATTTAAAAATAATTTACCAAAAATTAAATTGAATGTTCATATATATGAACAGGTTATAGGAGTGAGCTATGACTAATTAAAACCATTCTACAATGTACCATAATAATGTTAATCAGGAAAGTGAAAAGTTGTCAGTTCTGCTTCTTACTTTTCAGGATCATTGGATGCATTGGTCAACGAGGGTGGAGCAAGCAGCAGCAGGGAACAGGGTTTGACGACTGTAGGTACAACAGAGACAGACTTCAGTGAATCAGCTCAACCTTATTCCATAGTATAAGGAATACACGGTATTGGGGAGCCTAGGGACAAAGCATAATTTGCATAGGCTCCTTTCACGAAGCTTAATATGTGCAGTAGGGTCCTATAGCAGACTCCTAGCACAAGTCTTCTAGCAGGGATCTGTGCCGAGGTTCAAGCTAAAGATAAATCAGGCAGCTGGCTTAGAGAACAGCTTTCAGATAAGGTCAGTCTTCCAGGCCCAGGGACATTCTCCAGATAAGGGCAGGTAGAAGCAGAAAGTTCTGCTGGGGAAGAGGGAGTCTACACATTGTCGAACTTTTGGGAAAAGCTGCCAGGCCATGAGAGACTGCAACCTTGCCCAGCCAGCAGCCTTCCAACACAAAATGGTTTTAAGAAAGCCAATTGTTGTAAGCATTTTATTATGCCTGAAGCCTTTAGAAATGGTGTAAGTCAAACAGGAATATGCCAGAAAAACTTGCATGCCTCATCTAGAGATTTTAGCTATGTTTATTATTTAATAAAAGAAAACCATGAAACTGAGTCTACAAAGTTCACACAATGTTTCTGAAAATCTAATCTATAAAATATTTATGTGTATATGTATACCTTTATGGATAAAATAGGGAGGCCCTCTGATACTGAGGGAAATTATATATAAAGTTCCTATATATATGGTACAAGGTTTGCGTTTTATGATTAGTGTTTTAAAGCTAGACAGTCACTGTCTTAGTGACTCTTCTGTTGCTGTGATAAAACACAATGGCCAAACGTGGCTTACGGAAGAGTTCATTTTGTCTTACAGTTTCAGTTGGATAGGACTTCATCACAGCAGGGAGCAACTGTGAAGCAGGATTGGCAGCAAAAGCAGGAAGATGAGAGGGCACACCTGTACTCTAGCAGGAAGATGAGAGGGCACACCTGTACTCTAGCAGGAAGATGAGAGGGCACACCTGAACTCTAGCAAAAAGATGAGAGGGCAAACTGGAAGCTGGGGAGGGCTAGAAATCTCAAAGTCTGCCACAAGTAACATACTTTCTCCAGCAAGGCTACGCTCTCTAAAAGTTCCCAAACAACACTGCCAACTGGGACAAAAGCATTCAAATAACCACACTTATCAGAGGTGTGTCTCATTGAAACCATTGTAATCAAGTATGAATATTTCACCTTGCTCCACTTCATTTTAAACTTTTGATTTTTTAAAAAATTTATTTTTGATAATGATTTTTCAGTTTGTTGTTTTGTTTTTGCTTTTTAAGCACACAAAAAATGGGTTTGTAGAGTGCTCCGCTTGAGTACCACTTTCCAAAGTAAACATAATGCTGAAATAGGAAAGCTACAACTGTGCAGTAATAGTCTCTTCAACAATAAAGGCAGATGTTTTATTCTCACTAAACTTCAATGATCTCTTGGCTAACTATACTCTAAATCCTGAATAAAGAAATGCTGTGTGTATTGGATTTATGCCATGAAAGAAAAACAGTGTGATAATTGCTTTTGTTTTTTTTTTTATTCAAATCATATTAGTTTTGATGCTGTTAGTATTCTACAGGATAAACAATCCTTTTGTTTGCATAGCTGATTGTTTAGGAAGAAAGAACAAATACGGTTGATGTAGATTCTAAGATCTTTTAGCTTTCTTGGGGCTTTCTGTGTCAGGTCATATATATCCAACTGTCTAAACCAAATTAAAATATAATTCCCATCAAATCTGTAAAATCTCCTCTAGGAAGGAAGAAAGGGAAGGCATAATTCTAAGGGCAGCTAACTGCTGTACACAAGTTTAGTCATCTTGAAATTAAGTTATATTTTCTAATTATTTGATAAATATCTGCCATTCTTACTATCCATTTATCAAGGTGAGAGAGCAAAAACTATGATTTTTGTTTCCTATGTTTCAACACATTAAGGGCACACAGGGTAAAGAGATGCAGAGAACACAAAAGTGAAGCGAGCATGAGCTACAGAATTGAGCATCAGATAATTTGGATCCTGCTAGTGGGAATGGTGGAGGATAAGTGTGATTGGAATGTATTACATACATGTATGAAGCTGTCAAAGAATAAGTTAATAAGAAATTAAAACAAAGAACATAAATGTTAAACAGTTGTAATTATATTATTTAGTCATATTGCATATACATTACTACATATCAGATACAAGCACAGGCGTCAAACACATATTAGGTGGTGAATAAATATATATTGAAAGAATGAAAAAAATTGGCTAAGTAGAATAACAAGAAAGAATAAAATAACATAGACTTTTCTGTCTAAAAATAACTAATTAATTAGAATTTGCAAGCTTTCATTTGGAGTCTTCTTAGTGTATACAACATATCAATATATTATAGATACTTCAATCAGCAGTTTGGGCCCAGAATTGGATCAATAGAAGAAATTTTGTTCATTAATGCTAATTAATCAATAAATACTGAATACATGCAAGATAAATGTGGTAAATAGCGTGGGATATAAAGAAGAAATTGCTTATTTGAAACAATCATTGAATAAAGTTTTTAATAATTTTAATATGAGATGTTAAAAGAAAAAGATAGATGTAAATGAAGTCATTTAGTAATTATTATTAGGCTAATTTGGAGAAATATGTGTTTAAATTTAGTGTGATCTCAGATTCATGGTGCTACCCGGGCCTGTATTGTACACAAATGGAAAAGCTAAATGTGAGCAATGTCACCGAGCACATAAGAGTACAGGATACAAACACATGTGCAGGAATGTTGAAAGATGGAGTGCATGGACCCTTTTACAAAATAGAAAAATGTTAAATAACTTGTAGGAATTAAAATAAAAAAACTCAAGGCAATGTAAGATGTGTTAGATATAACAGATGCTCAGTGAGGCTGGAGGGCAACTCAATGAATGGTAGGTTAGACTTACAGTAGACTTCATTAGTTGTGCCAAAACCTAGGGACTATCAACAAAGTTAAAGATGCCAGAAAATCTGACCAAGTCATGACCTATCAGATGTGTACATTAGAATTGTCATGGGGGCAATTTTGGATAAATAAATTAATTGGTGGGGGCAGAAGGGAAGGGGAAAAACATTAGGCAGAAGGAAAACAAAGCTTTAAAAATGCCAAGGCAGAGTAGTTGATAGAAAATCAGGAAGAGGAGGGTCACAGTGTTATTAAGGAGTTATTATCTGGAGAGCAATTCCCTGAATCAAAGAGAAAAAGATGTGTCATTTTCTCACAGAATAAACAAAGAGTCTCATAACAGACAGTTTAGCTTTATCAGTGTTCTCAAACTTGAAGGAGTTCATGTATTGCATTCGTTTATTTAAAACCCACCCATTTAAAGCTCCAGAAAATATCAGAAAAATCCATTTAAAAAAACGACTGCTTTAGGTAGTAGATATTATGAAAGATGCTTATGCACAGACAAATTGGAATGATCATAAAAGAGCCTAGACACAGAAAGATCAATAAAGACATGACCTAGTTAGGCCAACATATCTATTTTTAAAAGCAGCACTGATTTATATAGTCATAAGTTATTTCCCTAAAAGCTACCGTATTTTTATTTATTCATTTTATTCATGTATAGTTTGTACTTTCTCTGGTTCCTAGGCTTGCCATAAACTTGTTGTACTCCTGCCTCTGCCTTTTAAGTGTTGAACTGCAGGAATGCAGCACCAGATTCAGCTGGTCAGTCATTTATATCATCATCAAATAAACAGGAAGATTATAAAAGGTGAGTAGAGCAATTACAAAGCATTTCAAGGAGGCAGTTTGGGCATGAAAATGGGAAATGACCTAGGTAACAAGATTGGGAGATAAGAAAGGAGAATGAACAAGGGGAAAACAGATTTCTTAATTATATCATAAATCCAGGATGAATCTAGTGATGAGATGGCAAATCTGAATGTTATGCATGTTATATTCAATTACATCAATGTAACTTATGGATAACTCCCTTATATATAGCACAAATTTATGTTTATTATAATGTATTGATTGGAAACATGAGCTCATTATTGTCTTATTTATTTAATTCTTGGCAAATGTATAACCATTATGGCTTATATAGAAAATGGTCCCACAGGTCATGAAAGTTCCATTCCCAGCTTGTAGTGCCGTTGGACCATGATGATGGTAATCTCACCATACATGAATCAACTAATGAATAATGAGCTCAGTGCTGTTTGGGATTTTAAAGGACCTAGTGATCCCAATGGCGGAAATAGGACCCTAGGAGGTTGACTTTGAAGAGTCCCCCATCACTTTCGTATTGTCCTTTCTTGTCTCTGCTATGAACAGAGTAGCTTTATGCCAGTGCCTGAAAGTACTCGTCTCAGCCAACTTTAGATCAAAATCTCTAATGCTATGAATCAATATAGATTTCCACCTCTTAAGATGCTTTTGTCATTTCTTTTGTCACAATGTGAACAAACCTGCAAAACACAGCAACCAAATTATGTATGTATGTACACACACACACACATATATATGGCATAGGAAGACAACTGTATCTGTGTGTGAGTGTAAATGTTGTCACTCCTTGCTTTAATTGAGAGTTTTTTTTATATACAGGTTAGATTATCATCGTGTGATACTAGCTGAATGGATGTTTTATGAAATAATATCTCTTTACATATTTTATTATTTTAAGTGTGTGTGCACGTGTGCACAAAAGCAGGTTGATGGTTGAGGACAAGTGTTTTAACCTATTGCTTGCCATCTTGTTTTTGAATCAGTCTCTCACTGCCTGAAATTCACTGATAGGCTAAACTGATTTGCCAACTAACTCTAGTAATCTACTTCTGCCCCTAATGCTAAGATCCCAAATATTTTATAATATTTAAGGTATCCAATGTTTAAAATAACAAGCACTTAAAACAAAACGCCATATTTCAAGCTGGAATATACAAAAGACTCCAAGAAACTATTATTTTTTCAAGTCAAATTCAAATATGTAATCAAAACTGGGTAATCAAAGACTAATTATTATCTTCTTTTTCTTTATTTAGACACACAAAATATAGAGTAATATCATGCACAGTAAATGCTTATTAGCTTTGATTTGCAAAAAAATCTGAGTGTCTTCCTTGTCATTAATCGGTTTATAAAATGAAGTAGATAATTTATCCAAGCTAACCTAAAAGTAAAATATAAGCAAGCTGTCTCTATAGCATTAAAAAACCTTTCTTTTCTTAATACGTTTTACCCAAGAAGACAGTTCACAACAGTTACCCCCTTGAGCCTCAGAATTCTAATATTTTATTTTTCACAATTTCTTGAAGGGCCTTGATTTTCTGACAATAAGGAGATAGGATGACTTTGTGTCAGAAGTATCATAACAAAGAATATGATTTTGCAGCTTAACACAGTGATATAAGAAGGTAACAAGCCTCAAGACAAGCTATACCATCAAGTGTTCTGTAGAGAGTACAGGGAACTATAGCATCACACCTCCAATCCTCAAAGAGCAATCCTCCCAACTAAACAAGAAACATGACGACACACAGGCTCACTGTGAACACGCCTTGGGAGTCAGCCTAAATGGAAACTCTACAGATAAAAACAAAAACTAGGATGGTGGATGCTAGTGGAAAGATGCATGAATTCTGATAGTCGCAAATATGTAGCTAAAAAGACAAATGCTATGCAGGCAGGGTTACTTCAGAACATTGTTTATTGTGATCCTTTCAGAGAAAGTGTGATCACTTATAACATGAAAATCATTCTGCAACTGTTCCTCATGTCATGATCTGGGAAAGTCCTAAGGAATAATTTAGTCATGGTGATCCTGGGCTGGGATTAAATCTAACAAATAAACTTTTTACAATCCAATGCACAATGCGTATCCAAACATCAGATCTAACAGTTTTGGACTGGAGACAAAAGTAGCTGATCTGTAATGAGCAGAGATAATTCTATAAGGCAACTCATTTTCCATCACCCTACTTTACAAAGGATAAAATATTAATGGATGATACAATATTCTTCATTTCATACCTACTTCAGTTTGTCTTTTATTTTTATGTTTGCAAACTTGCATTACTATGTAATATTTACTACCCTTGGTTCTTTCCATTGATTAATTAAATTTTCTGAAGCTTCTGTGATATTTTGCACATATTCCATTGTGCCTGGTACTGTTCTACTTCTCTCCAACCTATATATTTTCCTTCTCAATACTTTCTTTCTATTTCCCCATTTCAATTCTGTTAGCTCTTGATCCTTATAATGTTATATAGTTTTACTATCATTAAAAGACATATGTAAAACTGCTGGAAATGAGACAGCCAAAGATGAAGCAATGGCAAGGTGGGAAGCATCATCAGTAGAAATAGTCAAACAGAAGATGGTAACAAAAACTACAGTTAAAGGACCATCACATCGGAGAGCAATAGGAAAAAGTTGTGGGTGCCCTTCCAAGAAGTTTAAGAGACAATAAAGAAATGGAGTTCAATTATCCATGTGTTAAGGAAGGTGCTGGGATAAAAAACAAAGGCATAGAAATATTTAATGTAGAAATTTTCTAAACTCAAATAACTATACAGCAAGAATAAGCCCCAAACAAGCATGACCAGAAAAGAGCCTCTGTAAGGCACATTATTAAAATATTAAAACAGATCTGAGTGAGAATATTAAAAGGAGGAAGAAAAAACATCCAATCTACCTCTAAAGCTAAATTCTTTTGAATAACACTCAAAAAAACGCTCAAAACCTGAACTACTGAATTACGAGTTTCAAGCCCTGAAAGTAAAATGTTTTCACCCATGATTACTGTGTCCAGAAAATGTATTTGTATCTCTGAAACTGATGGAGAAAATGGGAAAAATGGAGTGTCCTTAAGAACAATGGGGATTTCTTGCCTTAGGTGTGTATAGATTAGAGAATTAAAGTGCCAAAAATTCAACAGACACCAGACACTACAAGGCAGTGGCTTCTGGGTCCTTTGTCTCATCAAGACCTAAAATGAATTTAATGGAAAATGGTAGAGGTTACATTTAGAAAGTAATATAAGTTCAGAGCTAAGGGCTTAGGAAAGTGAAACAAAGCATAGCTTCTCTAGGGCAGGATCAGATGTCAGAACAATGGGCTACCATGAAACTGCTAGTCCAAAGGCTTTCCACAGCTTTGATGACAGAAACATGCGCAGCTTGACTTGTGCACAAGATGTCCAGGTGTAGTATCTTGGTTGTGGTCATGTCTTTGCACATAGCCCCCAGAGATAGGTGCAGCTCTCAGTTGTGGTCATGTCCCCCAAAGAGAGAAGCTCTCTTAGAAGAAGAAATAACAAAGAACTAAGAGGCTGAACTTCCTTCTGACTTTCCTGGATTCTGGTAAAGATAGAACTCTTTTCAAAACCACAGACACTTCTGCATCTGCTGCCTTTGAGGTCCCTGCTTTGAAATTGAATTGTCAGGTTTTTTTCATATTCTAATAAAAATAGAAGCCGTATAATAGGTGCAAATTAAACCTGTTCATGACTATCTATCTAGCATCACAGAAGATACTCAAATATTCCAGAGGAAAGAGAAATTCATTTACAATGGTGAGCATAGTAAAGAATAAATCCCATGAGTTAGAATTATAAAAACATCAAGCTCAGTAAATCATCCTCATCCTGAGGCATGTAAGGAGGAAATGAACAAGTGGTATGCAGATTAAGCCAGAGAAGAATGAACAAACTTACATAAATGAACAACCGTCTCTCCTAAATAAATATCCTGACCCAAAGAACCCAAATAATTACCTGATACTTACCGTATTATAATGTAATAAAACTAAGAGTTCATAACAAAAGACACTACAGAAACTGAAACTAAGCACAGAGATTAACTAATGTGCACAAAATGACCATTAGCTCATTGAAGAAATCAGAGAGATTTCAAAAATGCCTAGAATAGAATTCAATTTAAATGAAAGCTAAAATTACTTACCAACAATTTACTAGAATCTATAGGATGGAATAAAGGTTGCTATAAAAGGGAAGTCCATGAACATGAATGGTTTTATTTGAAAAGAGATGAGAGAAATCTCTAGACTATATATACATATATATTCGGACCCCACAGTTTTAAATCCATTCCATCTTGACTAAAGGTGGAGTTCAAACCTATTTATACCTCTCTAGGACAGATAACAGGATATTTGGCCAAAAGTGTGACTAATGGATGTTTTGCTACTCAAAGACCAGGCAACAGAATGTTTGATTTAGGGCATGGTTACTCGGTATTTTAAGATATAAGAAGATAAATATGCTGTTAGTTCCTTATATCATGGGAGGAAAGTTTTTTGCTTTCCCCTTTTGATTGTGATTGGGGTATATAAGGACTATGAATAATAAACTCGAGGCTGTGACAA
Source organism: Ellobius talpinus (assembly GCA_001685095.1). Taxonomy (NCBI): domain Eukaryota; kingdom Metazoa; phylum Chordata; class Mammalia; order Rodentia; family Cricetidae; genus Ellobius; species Ellobius talpinus. The sequence continues at coordinate 23,859 of LOJH01007135.1, forward strand.
TATTCACATGAAGTCCTCCTGACTCCTTATTCTGTCTCTTGTCTATTTCCTTAGTCTTCACTCCCCTTTTCAGAATGTGCAAACAAGTCAGACCAGACTCCTTACACACACACACACACACACACACACACACACACGTGTGTGTGTGTGTATATGATATACACATGCACATGGAATACATTTATGTTGAAGTTCTAATAGTATTTCTCACAAAACTGGGGGCAGGGGAATATCCTGAATTTCATATGGAAAATATAAAACCTAAGTAACAAAGGCAATCCTTAGCAAAAATAGTGTTGGAAACATTACAGAGTCTAATTTCATGTAGTCTTATAGTGAGAACATATGTCTTATAGACATCGTGATAAAAATATGCTCTCATTGGTGAGGAGTTGGCACAGCTCCTCACTGTCATCTTTAGCATCTTGCCAAGTACCCAAAGACTTTATGGTACTTTGAATCATCTTAGGTTGGGACTTTTGACTTTTATAATGAGACAGAATTTCAAAATCAGCCAGTTTATAAAACATAACTGAAAATTTAATTAATCATATTTTAATACAAGCTTATGAATGAGAATTAAGAGTAAGAGAACATTGTTCACAAATCAAATCAGATCCAAAGCATAGTTGGGCTTCTCTAAGAAGATACCCAGACATCAAGTTACCCTCAACTGTGGGCATGTGCTCTTCAAGAAGTCTCAATTAATTTTCTTAGCTGAAAATCTTTTTATTCCTTTTTTATTATTTGAAGTGAATAAAGTGATATGGCTTTGTTGCTACTTTAGATAGAATTATAATTTGACAACTTGAAACCAGGATCCCCTGTGGTTGCAGAATGATTTCAGAATGTGTTCATTTCCTGTAAGAGGAATTCCTCACGAGGCTCCCAAATAATTGGTGTTTGGCTGGGAAGGACGAAATCTTTGATCAATTAATTGTGCTGGAGTTATTGCGTCTTTGCATTCAAGAAACTTTGAATAGATTTTAGGGTATAGAGGTCCTAACCATTGTCATACTCTCCAGGTTTTCCCTGCCACCACATACTGCTTCTGTACTGGTACAAAAAATGACATGGAGATCAAGAGGATGCAATAGAGAACACAGAATAAAATCAATATAGCTTCAGCTACCTAATATTTTGACAAGGATCTATAAAAAGACACATCAGAGAAAAGTCAACCTCATCAGCAAATGGTCCTGGGAATAGTGGATAACTACATGTGGAAGAATGAAAATTGATTCTTATCTATCACACTAAGGAAAAAATATATTTAACATGCATCAGACCTGAATGTCAGATATGAAATACTAAAAGTGCTTGAAAAAGACACAGAGGGAAATATTTAAAGATATAAAGACAATAAGAGAACTTTTATAAATGGCAATAGGACAGGAAGTATTTTTAAGAGCTTTCAAATGAGATTGCATGAAATTAAAAAGCTTCTGTAGAGCAAAGAATGCACTGGAGCAAAAAGACAGCAATCAAAGAAAATGTTTATCAGCAATACATCTGTCCATCATAAGGTTATCATTAACATTTTATATGGAACATTCACAGACACAAACACACATGCATGCACACACATACACACAGAGACAGAGAGAGACACACAGAGAGGAGTCATATATACACAAAAGCCAATGAACAAATTAGCAAATACAATGAACAGATGCTTAAAAAAGAAGTGTAATAAAATAGCTGCATATCCTTACTCCTACAAAAATAAAATCACAAGTCAAATTGTGAGGCTCTCCCACTCCTAGGGAAATTCAGTGGTCTCTTCCAAATTCATTGGCCTTTTTTCACTCATGGATGTTACATGCATGAAAGAGAGAAAATAGAGTTATATGCATGGGTTTGGAAAGAGGAAAGGGAAGGGCGAAACTTTGTAATTATACTACAACCTCAAAAGTAAAAGAAAAATGTCAAAAATGGTACAACTGTCTGAAGCATACCTCTTTTCACCATTTTGCACAACAATTAAATGCTAAAACCCTCATGGGAGAGTGAGTTTGGACCACTGAATCCCACCATGTTCTTCCAACTCCCATGACTAAGAGAGGTATGGAAAGTCCTCCTAAAAGGATTTATGATTGCTTTGATTTGTGGTTGTAAGAAAGAGATATTTACAGAACTCATGTGATTAAAACCGTGTAACTATTTTCTTGGACAGACTTACCACTTCCCAGACATTCTGTATTGACCCTCACCTCCCTTTTACTACCCACAGATCTAAATACCCTAACCCAAGAGGGGAATCCCCACAATTTTCTTAGAGCACCATTAAGATAATACATTATGAAATGAAAAGTATGGGAGCAAACAGGGGTTAAAGTTTTAAGAATGGTTGTGAGAGAGGAGTAGGGGTTGGATTAACTAAAACTAATAATAGAAACCTATTAGTTAGATAATTTTAAACTATAATTTGTTTAAAAAAAGAGATGTAGATACTCGAGATGGAGGAATAATTCTTCTTCCAGAAAACATGGTTATTAAATGAAAATCACAGTCCCAGGCATATGTACTACCATATTATTTATTGGTCAGTGAGGACCTGAATGTTTCCAAAATAAGACATAATATTGCTATCTCTCTTAGTTACCTTTCTAAAAATACTACATAATTTGTTTGCAGGAGATATAGAAATCTATGTTTAACTGATCAGGCAGCTCTTTCCCTGATCACTGCCTTCATAGTGCCAAAAGATACTGTGCAGCTTTAATGGGGACTAAAAGACATCAATAGTCTTGAGCATCTTTGAAATATGCAGCCTACAATACAAACCTGCCATACAAGGTAAGTCCATTGGTGCAATAGTAACATGACTGTTATGGTCTAACCAACAATTTTCTGATTAGATTTAAGGCCTTTTCCACAGGAGATATTTCTTGTTTGGTAATGTAGACCTGCACAAAATCCTATGGCAGGTGAGTTTATAGAACCTAGAATGGAACCTACTTGTATAATAAAGATTCTCTAATAAAGAGAATCAATGGGATTTATTAAGTTAGCTTACATTTAAATAGAAACAACAGCTGAATCACACAAAAAGATACTAAGAACCAGTGATTGTCTGGTCCTTGAGACTGGATAGTGCAGCGATTGGCGCATTCCCAACAGACAATCTGATAGTTATTTAGTATACAAGGATGAGTGCCTTAGAAGTCTTGATCTGGTGCAGAAAACCAGAAATGTTCATGCAGATCCATTGGTCCTTAGTCGATCATGGAAACCTGGAATTTCTGGTTGTAGCAGCAAAGGAATCATCATCCTCATAATCCACAACAACAGGAACAATCAACTCAGTGACAAAAGGGAAGGCCAACTGAGCAAAAAATGAGGGTTAACCTTTCTTTTGCCATACTCAGTTTTTTAAATCTGGACTGTTACCAGATGACGTAGTGCATAATGAGGGTGTGTCTCTAATCAACTAAAGCAATCAGAGCAGTTCTTCTATTGGGACTCAGTCTTCAGAGGATCCTAATTTGTGACAAGTTGACATTAAGAACAACCATAACGCTTTGTTGTTGTTTTTCTAAGCGGTCATGTTGTTATTGTCTTCTAAATATTTATGCTTCTACTCATAGACTTGGGATATTCTCAACCTTTGTTGGAAAAGGTTGTTGATAATATTTAATGTAAAGACTCATAACTGGTCAAAGTGCTGAGAGTAGTTGCCTGAGTTCTTGTCCCTTAAAGTGACATCCATTCCAAGACTGAAGGAACATCATGGAAGAGAAGAATAAATACCAGAAATGGCAGAGGATAGAGAAGAGTACTGTGAAATGCTGTCTGACAAGCATGGCATGCTATCATATTCATGAACTCATAGGACTTGTGGTTGGCTACATAAGAAAATTCCAGCATGGATGGGGAAGGAACTCACTAAATCAGAACCCTAATTGAGGGAATATTGGCAGTTGATGCTGATGGAGAGAAAAATATTTATTCATTGTTGTAGTACTCCACTGGAGGACTCTACAATCACACACATGTACAGTATACTAAATAAATAATAGGTTAGTAAAGAATAGAAAGAGGACATGAAATTGGAAGGGAGATATGTCTTAGGAGGGAGCTGGGGACAGGTACAAGAGGCAAATGATAAAAGGATATTATTCTACAACACTGTGTAAATGAAAGGAAATTCCCAAAGGTTAAATTAAAAGAGAAAATAAACATATTTAATATTGATATGCATGATTTTCTAAAATAAAAAATAATTAAATAATACTGCTTATACATAAGCATTAACATGATTTTAAATTAGCATTGTCTCTTTGTTATATTGCTAAGCTATATATAGCATTAACTGATAACTTGATACAAAAACTCAAGTTAATTTTTGTAAAAAGATTCAGATAATTTACGAAAAATGAAAAAATGTATTTCTAAGTGATTTCTCTGAGCCTCTGTAAAGTGGACATTTTATGCAAGCTCTTGCTAGTGTTCTGACCTATGGCTGTGATTCTCAAGGGAGTGAGAACTATTGGACATGTCATCACTAGGGAAGACGGTCTCTGTCTCTCACATCTCTGGGCTATAGGGACCAGAATGTTGGCTTTTGTCCCAGTTTTAAATATGTTTCTTGTGTTGCAGCTTGAAGAAAGTTTACCTCACTTTTGCAGGTCAATTACTAAATGCAGCTGCTCTACCCCACATCCCCAACAATGATAGCTTCTTATAGAGCTCTTGTAATCTATGCTGAGTGGAAGAAACACTACCTTCTAGTCTCCTTCTTTGATAAAATGATAGCCAATGAAATCCTCCCCAGTCACTTAACTTTGTCACAGTATTTTTTTCTTTTTTTGCTTTGACTTGAGAAGAAACAAGTAGAGGCAAAAATCCTAGAGAGTAAAAAGATAATGGAAGAGACTTACTAAACTAGATTGGAAAAACAATCTGTAGAGAGTTTACTCTTAGCGCAGAGAATAACTACATAGTCTTTCACACTGCATGAGATTGAAGCAAAGTGCTTTTCTCTTTAGCAGTAAGGAAGGCTTCTAATTGTTAGATAAGAATGTAATAAATTGGCATCTATATTAGATATCTGCAATTAATTATACCTATGTGTATTTGGTAAAATTTCAATTACAATTTTTGGGTCACCCTAAATTCCTTAACAGCTTTTAAGTCAATATTTAAAGGAAAACATTGTTTTCTGGCATTGTAACCTTTCCTTCACTCGAAGATCAATTGTTCATTCAAGATCTCCAACATATTTTTACATATGCATGATTGGTATTTATTTCATTGAATTGATTTTATGCTTTTGAAAAAAATCATAAAATATCAACACTACTATGTCTCATACAAGAAAATAAAATTACTATAAAATCCAGATTTTAATCTGTGTTCTTTAGTTTTTTAATAATGAAAGGAATAATCATTTAGATATTTCTACCTCCCAAAATAAGAGATTATGAAATGCTAGAATTTCTAGCAATAAATTGTTTTTCTTTTCAATCGAATAAAATTTCAACCCTGGGAAATATTCATACATCAAAGGAAAGGTTAAAATGTGAGAGAGATGGGCATACTGGCAGGAGTCTACAATCCTAGCACTCAGAAATAGGAGAACCGCAAATGTGATGTGATTTTAAGGCTAGTCTGAGCTACTTCCTATGAATGTCTCAATAGTCAATAGCTGGGAATTTGACTCAGTTATAAAGAACTTGTCTAGCATGCACAAGTTCCTCCAAATACTTATTTTTTTAAAAAAATAAACTTATAAAAAAGTATTTATTTATTACTTATTCTACATCCCAGATGAAACCTCCCCTCCTTTGTTTTCTCTCAGCCCCCCCACTGTTTCTAACCCCCGCTGCCCCAATACACTCTCCCTCTGTTCAGAAAAGGTCAGACCTCCCATGAATATCAACAAAACATGGCATATCAAATTGCAGCATAGTATTGCTGTAACTTCATATACCAAATACCCATTTTAATGTAATTTTAAATGCTTATTTCTATTTATCCATGTGTGTTTGTGAGGAAGGCCAAAAGATGGCTTCAGAAATTTTGGAACTGGAGTTTCAGGAGATTTTTGCTACCAAATGTAGATGTTGGTAACTGAATTCAGGTTCTTTGAAAGAGTAGCAGTATTCTTAAATGCTGAGCCATTTCTCCAACTAACCAATATCTATTCTAAATGGATCATCTTAGCAGGTTTTACACCTGTTGTAGAATAGGGATACAGTGTCAGAGAAATAATTTAAGAATGAGATGCATTTAGTACTAATGGGAAGTAAATCAGCATCTATTCTCTCCTGCCAGAATTGCACATTCATAATTCAGAGACATGACTGGGAAATTCAATTAATTAGACATTGTGGTGTGTTTTCAAAGCAAAATCCAAGTATAATTATTGGAGCTTATGAACATATTATTATTGCTGCTCTTTAAAAACTAAAAAAAAGACATAACCATCTTCCTGAAATATTTTAAAAATAATTTTATCTGTTATCAGTGACTGTTATTTATTCTATGAGGACAAGAAACTCAACAGTCCCAACCTGATTGTATATAAGTACGATGAGGCACACATATACCACATTTTCCCCACAATAAACATTTCCATAATTCTGTTATATGTGTCATTCTGAAACTGTGGCAAAAAAGATCTAAGAATATGTAAATATATTTTACTGAAAACAAGATAAAGGTTTAATAATAGAAGTGTAATTATTTAAATCATACTAGAAATTCAAATAGCATCATTACTTGAAGATACACCTACTAGAGGACCTAGAGTCAAGGAATCTAGCTGCATTGCCTGATTGATGCCCAATCATTGAAGGATTTCCCATATTGTCTCCATGAGTGTCACTTCATGGCCCTTTAATGTTTGTCTCTCTATAGACTTGAAGTCAATATGCTAGAAATAGAACAAGAAAATTGGTGTGGGACAAAATGGTATATTTCAATTTATTTGAAACTTAAAATATAAAAGGCCAATTATTTTGAATTCGGGAAAGATATAATGTAGGCAGGCTATCAAAGGAAGAGGAACAGAATCTGTTGACAGACACTGTGCAAGGAAATGCTTGATTCTTTCAGAGGAAGAAAGATATAAAAAGCAATCAAACTTTGGATTTCATGAGCTTTAAAACTGTAGCATACAAACCGTTTGGTAGCTTCCCAATAAAGACTAGGTATCTCGATTTTTCTGCTCCCTTTTTAGTTCTAGAATTGGTGTGATAGCTTGGATTTGAAAATCATAAGAATTCTAAATTAGCTTTGATGAATAATTATGTCAAAGTAGATTCACCTAAATATTGCTAATATGGCCATTTATAAATTGTATGTGAATATAAACACTCTCAGGTTTCAATTTGCCTCTAAAATTGTTTAGTAGTTATGATCATGCATGTAGTCAATTCAGTAATGATGCTGTCCTCCATTTTCTCCATATGCTTTGGTGACAGTGGTAGGACTGTCAGGTCACAAGATGCAAGCTGACATGTGTTTGTGTTGCTGATGATGACAGACCAAGGGCTTTCGTGGATTATAGGAAAGCAACTCAGCTAATAGTAAATTTGTTAAACAAATTCTAGNCAGTAATGATGCTGTCCTCCATTTTCTCCATATGCTTTGGTGACAGTGGTAGGACTGTCAGGTCACAAGATGCAAGCTGACATGTGTTTGTGTTGCTGATGATGACAGACCAAGGGCTTTCGTGGATTATAGGAAAGCAACTCAGCTAATAGTAAATTTGTTAAACAAATTCTAGGGTATTTTTCCAACTTGTCAAAGGAAAGAAATGAGACTTTATATTGAAGATTTTTTATTAATAAAAATTAGATACTGCAACAGATAAGATTGAAGTCATCACATCTTGAATGGATATGTTACCCACATGCTTGTTCTTTATCTTTCTTTATAGACTACACTACTAAACACACACACACACACATGCTTTTTGAGTAATATACAATTGAATTCCTAGTAAGTATGATTTCATAATTTGTAATAAAATATTTGATGATTACTACTTTATATCTCATTTATATGCAAAACTGAGAACCTAAAAGTCTTTTAAAGCTAAAATAACTCATCCTGATATCATATAGAGACTTACTTTTTCTTTTACTGCTGTAATATTACTATCTTCATTTTATTTCTATAGTGTTATTAATTGGTTTGGCTACACATTTTCTTATGGATTATTATCAAGTATACATTATAAATCTTAGCTTATTATGTATTTAAATGTATAATTGAATCATTTTCTGTGTACATAATAATTTCAAAAGTTTTTATTATGTTAAATTATGAAACTAATCTCTATTTAAATTATATAATCTATTTCTAAACTGCCATGTTTTCTATTTACAAGGAAAGGAACCAGTAAGAGATATAGAACAGAATACCAACTAAGATGTCATACTTAAATTTTTTGAAATACACTTTAATGAAAGCAAAGAATTCAATCCAATTCACTTTGTAAATTGCCTCATGAGCTTTGTAAGAATCATTTTGTATTAGTTTAGAGAGAGAAAAAGAACCATGTAAAGGCTCTGGGATATGCAAATTAACAGGTATTAATTAGTTACAGCAGTCATATATCTTAAGTGTTAGAACTTGGCTAAGGCAATAAGACCAAATCAGGTCTCAGTAATTTGCATTTCTATAGTTCTTCCTAAAGTAATATAGAATTGACTCTTTTTTCTAAGAGAGGACAAGAACTAGTTTGTTAAGCTTACATTACAGTAGGTTGCACATTTAAATATAATCACTCACCAAGTCTCAAGATTTCTGATTAAAGTGATGACATTTCTAATATCTTTTTAATATTAAACTATGTTAAATAGGCTCTCTACAATCAGTTGACATTGAAAAGATGACAAGAGTATTTTGTTTTCCTTAGACTCTGTTTCTCTCCTGTTTTCATCTTTGCTCTTGCCATGTCTCAAGGTACACACCTCTCTCCTTCAAGAACATTCCTCTCAGTCCCAATATTAAAACAGAAAAGAGTCAGGATTAAAATGGACTTAAATGTACTCCCATATTTGTTTTGCAGTCATAATGTTTGGAGCTTCTTAATTAGGTGCAGTCACTTCTGATGCAACACACACACACACACAAAGATCTGATTGACACTATTTTAATAAACATTCTAGATATTTCAAAGACTCAGAGAAGACCTACTTGAACAAAGAACAAATTCAGAAGAAACAAATTCTGCATGACTGTAGAATGCATTTCTTTTTAGAGAATCCTGCAGATAAAGCAGAGACAATTTTTACTTTAATACTTTGTATACAGGGAATGATATTCTGTTTTAACCAAACTCTGTCCAAAGAGGTAATTAACTAGTAGAGATTGCAAAGGGTGGGTAGCTACCTGCTACTGCATCTCACATTATTTTATTGAACTTTATAGAGTGATTTCTTTCCATCTGTAATCCCCGAGTAAAGTGCCATTTTCCAGTACTGAGTCCAGTTCATTATTATAAATAAATACCTAAACTACAATTTTCACTGTAAGTTAAAATAATATTTTTTGTTTAATATTTAAAACTGTTTTTCAACACCGACAAATGATTTATTTGTTTATATCTCTTGCATGATATTTTAGACTTTTAGCCAATATGGAAGAACAGATGACACATCAGATTTCAGTTAGGAAAACAAAAGAATCAGCTATACTTTTTAATCACATAAACTACCTTTTCAGTCTCCAATTGATTTTATCAACATTTGAAAAAAACTATACTAAAGTTAGGTGAATGAATTTTCTCTACCATCAAACTAGATACCCTATTGCAACTGAAACCAAGGCAGCCACTGTCATAACTGCAAATTTCAGGAGACTCTGGTAAGCTGAGTCAAAAAGTTCCTACAGGAAATCTATAAAAGTTGTACTGGTAGGGATTTTATAGAAGGGATTTCCAGTGACTATTGTCAACCTGACCATCAATGCCCCAGAGGAAAAACACAGACCTATGGTATGGTGGTTTGAAAGAAAATGGCCCCCATAGATAGTAGCAGTATTAGGAAGTATGGTTTTGTTGGAACTGATACAGCTTTTAGGGGGAAGTGTGTCTCTGTGGGTGTGGGCTTAGAGGAATCCTCTGCTCAAGCTATACACAATGATACAGTTCACTTCCTGTTGCCTGAAGATAAAGATGTAGAACTCTCAGTTCCTTCCCTAGCTCCTTGTCTGCAAACCTGCTGTCTTGTCCTGCCATGGTGATAATGGATTTAACCCCTAAAACTGAAAGCCACAATTAAATGTTTTCCTTTATAAAAGTTACCATGATCATGGTTTTTCTTCACAGCAATAGGAATACTAACTGAAAAAGAAGTTACTACCTGGAACTGAAGCATTTCTGTGATAGGCCTGACCATGTTTTTGTTTGGAGAAAGTTGGACTTTGGTACCTTGAGTTAGGAAAGCAGTAGAATGCTAAAAGCACTACTTATTGGACCATGCTAGGAAGAGTATAAAAACTTTGAACTGTGGGGAACTGGCTCAAGAGCTTTTAGTGGATAAGAATTTAAGTAAGTGGACTAAAGCTTATTCTTGTGATATGTTGGTCAAGAATCTGGCTGATTTTTGCCCTTGTCTAAAGAGTTTTCTGAGGCTAAAGTGAATAGATTTGGATAAATTTTATTGGTAGAGTAAATTTAAAAACATGCTTGTCCAGAACCTCTCATGTGGATATTAGTATAACCTCTAATGAAGATATATTATGAAAAGGAGCAAGGTAAGCAAGAAAAATTACAAAATGTTTAATTTGAGGAGAAAAGGAGCACCAGGATGTGGAATGGAGCTAAATTCTGTGTTCAAGAAAATAAACAAATTAAGAAATGGAATAAAGGGAGTGGTGACCTCGGAGCAAGACCCCACCCAAATAAATTTCCAATTTGTGTAAAGGAATTAAAGAAAATATTAGGGTCAGGTGGATGGTGCTTTAATCCCAACACTCCAGAGGTAGAGGCAGATGGATCTTAAAGTTTGAGGCCACCCTGGTCTCCAGATCCAGCTTTAGGACAACCAAACTTAGGCAGAGAAGGAAAGTGTCAAAAATAGAAAGCTGGTGAAGATGTAATTGAACAAGTGGGTGATGTTCCAGACCCAGCAAGCAGCAGAACTTTGCAGCTTTAGTCACGCTTCTCTAGCTTTAAAGCAAAGATAGACAAAAAAGGTTATGGAATATTCCTCCTTGATTAAGATAGCTGCTGAGGCCATGCATGTGTCAGGGGTGTTCTTGAATGGAGGCCTAGAGAGGCCATTGCATGAAGATGTGAAGTTGAAACCTGAATTGCCTTGGAAATGATAGAGTCATGGGATACCTGTCAAGGAAAGCTACTAACAGAAAGTGGAACCATCCCAAGAGAAAGAAGCATGTTGCACTTAACAAAACCAAAAGGAGTTGAAGCGCTAAAGAGCATTTCAACATCAGACATGAAGATGGAGATTTTGGAGTTTGCCTAGATGATTGATCCAGTATTTCCTTACAATGCTTCCCTCCCTACATTTTGGAATTGTAATGTATATTCTGTGGCATTATATTAGAAATATGTAATCTGCCCTTATTTTTTTTTACAGGAGATTGCACTTAAGAAATTGCATAAATCTCAGAAGAGTCTTCGAACTTTAAACTTTTACGTAAGTTTGAGGCTGTTACAGACCATGGGGCTTTTGAACTTGGACTGAATGTATTTTTGCATTATGGTATGTCTACAAGTCTGAAGATCCCAGGAAATGAAATGTTGTGGTTTGAAGGAAAATGGCCCTCATTGACAGTGACACTATTCAGAGATGTGGCTTTGTTGGAGAAGTGTATCACTGCAGAGGTGATCTTTAAGGTCTCATATGCTCATGGTATGCCCAGTGACACAGTTTTCTTCTTGTTGCCTAAAGATCGAGATGTAGAACTCTCAGCTTCTTCTCAGCACCATGTCTGCCTGTATACTACCATGTTCTACCATGATAGTAATGAACTAAACCTCTGAAACAATTAGCCACCCCAATTAAACGGATCCCTTTAGAAGATTTGCTACAATTATATTGTCTCTTCACAGCAAAGAGAACAGTAACTAAGACACATGGGAACTAAGGGAAGCTCTAAATCACAATTTGTTTACCCCACACTTACTAATGTTACTACTACTAGAGACCATAGAAAAATACAATGCTCAGTACTAGAATGATGTTGGCCAGTAGGCTCCCATTAACCCCCCAAATATATAGGGTATTGCCAATGATCTTCTATACCTTTATGAAAATCCTACTTCTGAAGAAACTTCAAACTTGAGTCATATAATATGGAGAAATAAATATGGTATTTACCTGGAATGTAAGGAAACAATGTTTTCAAGAAATAATAGTATTCAAGAATTTATTATATGGAAACACTTGAGATAACACGCACAAGACCTGTACAAGTTCACACTAGACAAAATTCTAGCATCAAGAAGGGAGGTGAGTATGAACAGCCATCCATTCATGATACTCTATTGGAAACTCATGAGGTTGGGAGAGAGTTAATTTTCTTTAAGTGTTCAACACTGTGGGTTGACTATGCATCATAGGATAGTCACATATTCAAGAACATATAGACAGCCACCAACTCTAATTGATGGGTTTATAAAAATAGTACATGAAGTTTAATAGGGAAGGGGTGTATTAAATCTTCAGGGAGTGAATAAAGCTGATTAATTTGGTTAAAATATTGTCTAGGCATACAAGAAAGAAGATCATAAAAAATCACAAAAAAAATTTCAATAAAATAAGAAAAATTTCCAAAATATTGGGAAGCAGAAGGATATCTACATGCAAGAACAAAACTGAACACCAAAAAGATAGAACCAAAAACCTCCCTACTCATAGTTAAAACACTGAATACACACAAAGACAATATACTGATGACTACAAAATAGAAAGAACCAATTAAAAATAAAGACAGTCTCAAGAGAATAACTAGACTTTTCAGACCAAATAATAAAACCAAGGAGTACTTGGTTTCAAACCCTGAAAGTCACCTCTACAACCTAGTCTAATACCTTTCACAAAGCTATCTGTCATAACTGATGGTGAAAGAAAAACTTTCTGTGATAGAAGTGGCTAAAATACCCCACAACTACCAAGCCAGCCCTCCAGAGAATGCTGGAAAGAATTCGTCTGACTGAAGATTAGAAAAAGCACAAACACAAGAAAGGAAATATTAAACTGTGCTGATTGCCATTGGAAAAATGAAAATCAAAATTTCCCAAACACTGTAAAAAATCAATAAAATGACAGGGAACAACGTAAATCTTTCAATAGTAATCCTGCATACTAATGAACTTAACTTTCAAGTCAAAAGACACAGACTAGTAGAATTTGATTAGAAAGGATAATCTGTCTTTGTACTATTCCAAAGAATCCTTGCCATCAAAGATAAGTACTACCTTATGGTGAAAGGGATGGAAAAAATGCATTTTAAGCAAATAGAACCAGGCAAAAAAAGAGATGCTGCTATTCTATTTAATAAAATAAACTTCAAACCTAATCATTCCAGATGATGTAAAGAGAGGTACTTCTTACTGATCATTGGAGAACTCCAGAAAAAGGAAATCATAATTATAAATATATGTACTGAACAAATGTAGGCACAGCCAATTTGTGTTTCATAAAAAACACACCTAGATATAAGATCACAGAATAACACCAGCACAGTAATATTGATAGATAGATTTTATATCCTATTCAGAACCTTATTTAGACTAAGTGTAGAAAAAGCAAGTAAAAATACACTAGAAACAAATGAAAAAGATCAAATGGCTCTAGTAGTCAATTCTAGAGTTTTTAAAGTTGTTTACAATGCACTTCCTATTTACTTAGGTAATACTATATCCTTCTGGGGTCTTTGATGGAATTGAAGAATAGATAGCTATAGTTATAGTTTTCTTAGTCATGATAAAAGGTAAAGTAAATATAAATGTAACTGTAATTCTTGCTTGATACCTGTTTTGTTATATGTAATTTTATTATGTTAAAGAAAAACCATTCCTTTTATTTAAACAGAAAAGGGGAGGTGATGTGGAAGTCTCCTCTGTATGCTGTGTTTAGCATTGATTAATAAAGAACTGTTTTGAGCCTATGGCAGGGCAGAACAGAACTAGGCAGGGAAAGTTAGGCTGTATGCTGGGAGAAAGAGGGCAGAGTGTGGAGAAGCCATGTAGCCCCGTGGAGACAGAACTTTACCTGAAAAGCCATGGCCACATGGTGATACACAGATTAACAGAAATAGGTTAAATTAAGATGTAAGAGTTAGCCA
>LOJH01007136.1:1133-19595 GCA_001685095.1 Ellobius talpinus
GAAGGAAGGAAGGAAGGAAGGAAGGAAGGAAGGAAGGAAGGAAGGAAGAAGTCATATAAGATGTCTTGTATCATGAGGGCCTTTCAGTTCCTGGATATCTCAGGAAGGCTGAGTTCAGCAAGAATGGCTCACTGGATTCCAGCAAAACTGGCTCACTAGAAGCCATTGCTGTGCTACTGCCTGGAGGCAGCCCTAGGACAGGCTTTGATGCTATGAAAATCCCCCTTCAGCCTGCTGTCACAGGTGGATCTGTTACATAGATCCTTGGTGATGGAAACAGACTTGGTAAGAACGGGGTATAGAATTGGACAGAGGTAATCGTGGTGTGGGGGCAGCAAGAGCAGAAATAGTGTCTGGGATCTAGAACAGGTCTTCACTACCAAGTCTGGTGCCAGTCCAGAGCCCACCCCAGTAGCTTTGAAGTCTCGCCTTGTGGTTTCTCCCTAACCGACAGGCCTAAGAACACAGAGGAAAAGTCATAACCAGCTTTGTTTTGCTCTGCTTCAGGGTCACGCCAAGTCAGCGCTCCAGATGCCAACGCACAGGCGAACGCTGCTCCAGAAGAAGAGGGAGTTGAATTCAGTGCCAGCGAGATCGAGAACAAAGCCGTTCTGAACCCCAGACTTCTGGCAGAGGAGACAGGGAGAGAGAGTGTGGGAGACCAAGCTCAGGACAGCAGAGCGTCAGTGGACTCTGGCAGGTGAATAGATTCCCCACTCCAAGAACAACGCAGAGGCCAAACCCCAAGTCTGAGTCACTAGAACCAAGCAGCAGAGTGTGAACGAGACTAATAGACAGTCAGTTCTCACAGCCCTGGCTTATGCTTGTTAGGGGAGGGGAGGCTGCAGATCCCTTCCCCACAGCCAGAGCAGGCCACTTCAATATCTCAAGCCTGGAATATAGAGAAGGCCAGGTCCTTGTATTACTGATTCGGGGCTCAGAGTGATCCTTAGCAAAAGAGAGTTGAGAACTGCATCAAAAAGACAGAGCAGATAGACTGGGGGTGGGGGAACCTCTAGCTGGGACAGCCTTCCAGCACATTCTGAGGATCTCCCTCTCAGTGGTGGGCTGACTTAATCCCTCTTGCAGTACTGACAGACAAAGTGGAAGCTCCAAAGTGCTGTTTTACACCCTGGTGCCCCTGGGTCTGGTGCTAGCAGTGGGTGCTGTGGCTGTGTGGGTGGCGAGAGTCCGACACCGGAAGAATGTAGGTGAGTACCCAGGATGCTCCCCACCCCACCTCCAGTTCAGCGAATCGGTCAATGCGACTCTGGTATAGCCCATTCTATCCCTCCATTTCCTCGTGCCTCGAGACAGGGCAACCACCTTTCACAGGGCTGGTTTAAGCTAGAATGGAGCGCTGTGAACTGAGCCACATATTGGCAAGGGTCTTAGAGTCTTGACTACCCAAGAAAGGGAGTCAGACTATTTTCATTTTGATTTGGAGGTAAGCATCAAAAAGTACCACTCCTTGGTGTCCCTTGGGCTGTGGCATGTGGCAGGTATCAGGAAGAGCAGCACACCCTGCTCTTCTTACCCATGGCCCTACCCCCTCACCGACTCCTCTGCCCAACAGACCGGATGTCACTCAACAGCTACAGGACAGACATTAGCATGGCAGACTTCAAGAACTCCAGGGATTTGGGAGGCAATGACAACATGGGGGTCTCTCCAGACGCTCAGGAGACAGTCCTCGAAGGAAAAGATGGTATGTGTTTTGAGAATGCTCAGCCCTTGGGAGAGCGGAACTGGACCTGTCCCCATCTGGGAAGGAAAGGTGGTGGCTAGGGCTAAGGACATTTTCTCTCCATGCAGAAGTCGTGACTACCACTGAGATTGCCACAGAGCCAGAAGAATCTAAGAAGGCAAAACGGGTAAGGGAGAAGGATATCTCACTGCATGGCAGGGAGTTCAGACTGCAGTTGGACATCAGGACAAAATCACCCCCATACGGAGACTAACCCCCAAACAGGGAAAACCAATTAAATACCGTATTTGAGAGGACTTTCTGAGAAGGGGACAGATCTTTGGGTGTGACACTTCAGAAGGACGGGAACTCAGTTGTATGCTGTAAACCTGCAGAAAATGTGGTCACAGGA
Source organism: Ellobius talpinus (assembly GCA_001685095.1). NCBI lineage: Eukaryota > Metazoa > Chordata > Mammalia > Rodentia > Cricetidae > Ellobius > Ellobius talpinus. The sequence goes on from LOJH01007136.1 coordinate 3,233, forward strand.
GGAGGGTCACATGTTTACAGTAACAACTGAGTGGGCGGTCTTCCTAAGTTATGGAGGCCTCAGTGCCTTTCCGTGGGCCACACAGCCTCCTTTGATAGCTTCCTCGGGACTATCCTTTGGCCTGAGAGTGGAAGACATTTCTTCATTGTGGGCACCTTGGTCATCACTAGAAGCCCTTGGCCACCTCAACCAGTATGAAGAAATCCCAGAAGAAGCAACTCCTGCCGTTGGGTTGCAAGTTATCCCCCTTTCTTGTCTTCCTTAGGTTCCTTATGATGCCCTTTGTTTTTCTAATCATGGGGTACTGACACTTTTTACTGTATCTGCTTCCCCTCATACCGTCAGAGACCCCTGCATTTAGCATGGTCAGGGTGTGGAGTTAGTCCTAGAGATGAGTCCCTGCCATGCTCTGGCCAGTGCTAAAAAAAAAACCCTACCTCTCTAGGGTGGTAGGGAGAGAAAACAAGGGACACCTCGACTGACAACAACCTAGGCCACATCACCTGTGGACTACAAGGGCATAGCTTTTGGGGACAGTCCCCACTGACAGAGGGTGTTCCACTCCACTTTGCATAAGGGGGTAGTGAGACAGTGGGAGATATTTTTAGAGGCTGCAACTTTCCATTTCTCAAAATGTCTCTCTTCTTGCTGAGCGTGGGGGCTGGACTGAAAGCAGGGTCTCAGAAGTGGGTATTGCTCCAGCAGAGAGGGCATACTTCACAAGTACGTCCCTCTTCTTGCCAGCTGCTAATGCCTCTCTTATTGCTCCCCAGTCATCCAAGGAGGAAGCTGACCTGGCCTACTCAGCCTTCCTGCTCCAGTCCAGCAACATAGCTGCACAGGTCCACAATGGTCCCAGGGACGTCTAGGCAGTGCTGACCGTCTACCCCTGCCTGTGACAATCAACCCGAGAATCACCCTGATCCACTCACAGCCTGAACTCACTCGTCTCCTGACCTTTCCCTCCTGTCCTCAGAGGTGTGGTGGCCCCTTCCTCAGTTATCAAAGCCCGGCCTCGCTGTGCCTGTCTGGGAGGTGTGAGGAGTTCCGATCTGCAGCTTTTCTCTGCTAAGGGAGTAATTAAGGTGGAAATAAGGAGTCAGACCTGAGAGACATTTCTGAGAGAAGAGGGTTCGGAGTTAGGGCTCACCTCAGGTGGGAGAGCCATTTGAAGTTTCTTATACCACATGATGGGAGGTCAGTGTAACTCTTCTCTCTCCATCCCTCCCTTTATCTCTTCTCCATTCAATAAGATACATCTGAGAGCTTATTAGAATTCAGGCGCCTACTAAATGCTGAGCTCCAGACCACAGCCTTTCTACACACATCACTGGAAGAGGCCCCATCTACTCCCAGAGTCGGTCTTTTCACCAAGACATGGCATCAGTTCCAGGCATACCTCCTGCCTCGGCACTTGTTAGGGCAACATAAGAAATCCCTGTAGTCTGAGGCATACGTAAGTCATAAGGGCACCACGGTTTTCAGATGAAAGAGACTTGCTCTATGGCATCCGTGAGATAAACTAGTGTCAAACCAGATTTGGCAACTCCTGGCTGTTGACCTGGGATCTGCCTTCAAGACCTCTTCCCTTATTAGAGGGTGAACTTGGCATGAGGAAGTAAGACAAAATGAGTAAAATGGGCATGGCGGTGTAGACACGCAATCCCAGCACTCAAGAGGTAGAAATAGCATCAGAAGTTCAAGGTCATCCTTGGCTACGTAGGGAGTTTGAAGCCAGCCTGGGATACATGAAGACTTTGTTTCGAAGCAGAAGGAGGAGGAGGAGGAGGAGAAGAAATGCAAATGGATCTTTCCCTGGTGTCACCTTTCCCCTTCCTGTCACTCACGTGGACCTCAGATAAAGGAACAAATGCTCTCACCCTCTTGTATTTGGAGAGTTTTGAGCAGACAGGAAGAAGATTGAGCCTGGGAGCAGCTGTTCTTCTAAGAGTCAAATTAAAAAACTGTTTTTCTCTGCACTTCAACCAGCACCTACAGGCTGAAACCAACAAATCAGAAATGTCAATTAATAATTAAAGTCCATGATTGCTACCAAGGAGGCTCAGACTGTGTTTGTCCCCCACACCTCAGCTCCTACTTCAGGTGCCCCAGAATATGTGTCCCTACAAACTCAGTTCCTAGGAGGCTGAGCCGAAGAGGTCTTGAACATATCATCTTGGGGACAGAAACAGATATTAAGCAACCTGCTCTTCCTTGAGCACAATCCTCCTCTGTTCTCCTCTTGGGCTATACCAACTGCAGAGCTTTGTCTTAATTTCCTGGCCCTGGCTTAGATCAGAGTCTTTGACTCCTTCCCAGGCAAAAGGAGGCAGAAGAAAAGACAAGGAATGGTAGGTCCTTTTCTTTGTAATGTGGATGCAGTCCTACTTCTCTGGTAATGATAGGAAGTCGCCCCAGCAGAGGTATAACTCACTGTATGCTGTGCCCCTTGTCAGTAGACATTATGTATCTTCATCCCGTAAACTTCCCCACTCTGCTTGCGGTATCACTGAAGGGCTCTGCCTGCACCTGGAGATTGAGATTCACTGTCTGCATTAATGTCAATAACCAAAAATCCAAGCCAGGGCTTATCACCTGGCCTACCTCAATCCCTGCTCTCAAAGGCCAAGAGAAGTCACTAAAACCACAGGCAATGAGTTGTGTTGTCAATAGGTGACAGCAAGTGCACCACACACTCTGTCCTGAGGAAGATTCCTACAGGAAGGAGGCTGGGTCACAGGCAGACCTGAACTTTGTTAGGATGACATTCAACCCGTACAAAAGAGTAAAATCAATTGGGAGCTTGATGATGATAAACAGATCAGCAATGACCATCAACCATTCAGGGAGTGACTTAAATATCTGATGACAAGGAAACCTTCCCTGTGTGTTAAAATTATGTTTTGAAAAGTTGTTACATAATAGTTTGGCTATGCATTAACAAGGCCTACCTAGCAGTTCTAAGACATTCGATATAACAGTGGAGCTTACTTTGTAAAGTGAAATAATATCTACCCATATAAGATATTTCTAGATTTAAGACTGGACAACTCTTCTAAAAACACTAGACATTGATTAATTAACACGAGGTTAGAGACAAACCATTTATTTTTATGACTATGACGCTGGACCCCAAGACAAAGAAACATGTAATGTACCCCACCCAAGCTTCCCTGAAATACTTAACTGTGCTGAGGAGCCTGTACCATAAAAGATAATAATGAAGGGTTATTTTAGAAACAATACTTTTTAAGTGGAAAAAGGGCACACCAGATAAAAGATTGAGGTCAATGGTACAAAATTGGCCATGGAACTAAAGCAGAAATGAGAAAAAGATCACCCAGCCATATGAACCAAGGAGCTCAAGGATGTCTCTTCCAGGGTGGTTATATTTAATGTCACACACCTATAATCACAGCATTAAGAAGGTTGAGGACAGAATCCTGTGAGTTCCCAGGCCAACCTATGTTACATAGCAAGACTCTTTCTCAAAAACAATAATTAAGATTTCTATGTATGGTGACAGACAAGGTCTCTATGAGATCTAGTTAAAGAGAAGCATCAAGATAAAAATGACTAGAATTCCTCTGAGTTAAATGACAGAAGATCAGAAACACACAAAGGACAGTAGAAAAGTAAAGACAGGTGACAGAGGAAAAAGAAACAAGCCATGGTGACATCTACAGAATCATCATGGTGAAACAGCCAAGAGCTGTCAACTGGCATACAGCCACTCTACCGTGCTCATTCCAGGCTGGAGTCAGGGGTAGCTGGCAGGGAGGTGCTGCTGCCTGCTGAACACAGCCACCATAACTCTGACAAGCCAAAGAGAGACTAGCTAGACTACAGAGCCGCAATCAGGAGTTAGGCACACTCTGGACAAAAAGATAACCAGCACAATGCAGAACTATGGGGGCCGTGGTAAACGTACCACATGAGAGTCTTAAGCTGAGTCTCCCTGCAAGATCCAGAGGGACACAGGAGGACGCCGCTCTGCCACTGCCTAGGCAAGAGAGAAGGCAGGAATATGAGAAAAGTGCTTAACCTGGCATAATGCCACTACCGAACACAAGAATTCCTAGACAAGAGCTATCAGAGAAGAGGAATAAAAACAGCAGAATGTAGAAGGAAAGAGAGTGCCCAACAGCAATGGTGAGCACAAGTACAGGTGTGCCTTCCACACCCCATCACAGAAAACCTTGCATGCACACCAGAGATGAAGCTGCAGCCAGCAGGCAAGGGGCTGAAGAAAGGAGACTCCTACACAGTCCCCTTTCAGTAGGGAAGACACACTGGGGGACTTGTTTAAAGCCCCTACCCCACCTGCAACACTGCAGCAAAAGATGACCAAGGGGGAAGGAAAAACTGTGTTCATCTCAACCATCAAGAAACATGGGCTACTATTCCGTGCTAGTGCATAGAAACACGGGCTACTATCCTGCGCTAGTGCATAGAAACACGGGCTACTATCCTGCGCTAGTGCATAGAAACATGGGCTACTATCCTGCGCTAGTGCATTTTCATTTTAACTTTTAATATTTGCTTTGGTACTTTAGCTACTAGGTTTTTGTTTTAGCTTCTGTCTCATCCAAACAGACTTTTATGGCTTTTCTTTTCTTTCTTTCCTTCTTCTCTGCACTTACTCTAGAACATGTTCTCCACTGTTTCTTATCACTCTAACCCATACTTACCTCCTGAAAAAAACTTAACTCTATGTTTTCCTTTCCCTTTCCTGTTACTTCTTAATTATTTATTTCCTCTCTTTTCATTTCTTAATTATTAATTTTCTCAACTCTAAAAGCCTATTAATTATGTTTTTCCAAGTCAGTACCGTAGTGCCACTGTCTCTGAACCCTACTGAGAGCACAAGGGGAGGGCTGAGTGTCCACTCCTGCAAGTTCACATCAAGACTGCTGCCAACTCTTTGCATCTGCTGCTGTAGCCAGCATCCCTTCCAAATTGTTCAGGAAACATAAGCACCAGCAAAAACAGCTTGCGCGGGAACTTGCAAAACATCAAAAGAGGGTTGAGAAAGTGAAAAGGAAAAACCAGGGCCACAGTCACACCAACAGAAGTGCAAAACACAACAAAGAAACAGCAAATATAAGAAAACGGCCACAAGACCACAGTTCCCCCAAACAAGAAACCAAGGCTATGATAGATAAAATGCTGGAAAACATGGTTCAGAGTCCTGCTTTTTAAAGAATTAATAACTACACAGGAGCCTCAAACAAGTAGATGCATGAAGTGAGAGAATCAGCTAGATTCTAGAAATCAGCTACAACAGAAAGCTAATGAAATAGATGGACAGGTGATCAATGTGGATAACAAACTTAGAAAAATAGGGAAACTTCAGCACCTGATTCCAAGGAGCCAGGTAGAAATGCTGGGATTCAAAGAGGCCATCAACCAAATGAAAACCACAGTGGAACGTACCAACAAACAAAACCATGCTGCCAAGGAAAGATCAAGACTATCAAGGGATGGACAAAATGAAGATGATAATTCATTCAGATAAACAAAAGAAAAATTCATCAGCATGACCAAAACCCAGGACACTTTCAAGAGACTAAACCCAAGAATCCTCAAGAAAGAAGAAAAAGTTGAGGTAAAATCTAAAGGTGTAGTTCCATCAATGAAATTACAGTAGGAAATTTCCCAATCCTCTAGAAAGAAATGGATAGACAAACACAAGAGGGATTTAGAGCCCCAAATAGGAAGAATAGATTATAGCCAAGCTGTCAACCCTTCAAAACAAAGGAACTGTATTAGAACTCTAAGGGGGAAATGCCAACCCACCTGCAGAGGCAGACACAACACAATAACATCAGGTGTACCACCGGCCCCACCTACAGAGGCGAACACAATAGAGTAATGTCAGTTCTATCATTAGCAACATTAAAAACTAGGAAGCATAGGGATATGGCAAGCGCTGAAAATACACATCTGCCAATCAAGACGGTTACATCCAATAAAGCCAGCCCTTGAAACTGAAGAAGAAATAAGGACATTTGCAAATTAAAGCAGTTCATGACCACTATGCCGGCACTGTAGAAAATACTTAAGGGGCTGGCGAAATGGCCCAGCTGTCAAGTGTGTCTCGCTCTTCCAAAGGATCTAAGTTCAACACACTGCTAGCAGCTTACAACTGCCTATAACTCTAGCCCTAGGGCATCTGACGCCCTCTCCTGGCCTCCACACGTATGGAATATACTCTCACACACATACGCACATTGATATTTTCTAAATCTTCAAAAAATATTTTAAAACTAGCATATTAAAAGAAAATCCTATTCACAAAAACAAAGGAAAGAATGATTTTTAGGAAATGAATAGATGAACCAAGGGGAACTAGGAAAGAATCCATCCCATCCAACACGGTAAGCCAGGAAACCTCCAACATAAGACAAAGAACCAACCACAGAAGAGCCTAACCAACCAGAACAGCTAGCAAAGTCACAGACACTAACAAACGTCTCTCAAAAACAGCCTTTGACACAAACGGCCTCAGTGGCCCCTTTAAAGGCTATCTGAACGCATTAAAAAGCAAAGGGCAGCTTTCTGCTATCGCCAAGAAACACATGCACTGTGAGATCAGAATATCAGAGGCAACTCAGGAAGCAAATGACAGCTGTCAGAAAACTTCCTCGGCTGGTCTGATAGCTGCTAAGGCTGGCCTGAAGCCAGCTAGTCCAGGGAAGCAATAAAGAAAGACACTATGTCACTATCTCGGTGGTTCTCAACCTGCGAGTCACAACCCATCAGATAGCCTGCATATCAGATAATTACGTTAGGATTCATCACAGTAGCAAAGTTACAGTTATGAAGTAGCAACAAAATAATTTTATGGTTGAGCAGGTCATCACAACATGAGGAAGTGTATTAAAGCATTAATTAATTAAATTAAAGCATTGTCAAAGCATTAAAAAGGTTGAGACTCACTGCACTGTATGTTAATAAAGCAAATAACCCATCAGAAGGTATAAAGCACACATACACACACATATATGTATATATTATACATATATGTATAATATATACATATACATATATACATATATACATATATATAATATATGTATATATGTATATATTATACATATATGTGTGTGTGTGCGTGTGCATGCGCACCAGATGTAGGGCTTGTAATTTCATAAAGCAAACACTAAAGAGCTTGAAAAGTCAGAGGGGCCTGATGTAATAACAGAGAATACTCCATTCTCATCTTCAGCTATTTCATCCAAACTAGAAATTAACAGAGAAATTCCATAGCTAAAGTACGCTATAGATGAACTGCACTTAACACCTATCTATAAAATTCCCACTTACCAGTGAGAGTGCAATGGTGGCCTCTTTGTAGTGTTGGAGATTAAGCCTCATGACTTCATTCATTCAAGGGAATCACTCGACTATTGAGCTACAGATTCAGCCAATGACTATTATTGATTGGCTGACTGATTTATATGTCCCTGTGGAAAGGACAATGAGTCACAAGGGGGGGCGGTGCCTGAAGTAGCAGCCCTGCATTTGACCAGATTCAGGCCTAAGAGTTTGGATCTTTCTAGTCATTCCTACCTGGAAGACAGAGCTCAGACTCGTAATTCTTTTGTTTAAGATTTATTTATTTTATTTTATATAGTTTGGTCCTGTGCAGGCCTCATACATGCTGCCACAGTCTCTGCGAGTCAGTCCTGTTGTATCCAGAAGATACTGTCTCCTTGGAGTCATCCACCCCCTCTGGCTCTCACACTCTTTCCGTCTTCTTCCTAGCTCCCTGCACCCTGAGGGGAGGGGATAGATGGAGCCATCCCATTCAGGACTGAGTGTTCCAAGGTCTCTCACTCTCTGCAAGTCGCACAGCTGTGGGTCTCTGTGTTAGGTGGCATCATCAGCAGGAAGAAGCTTCTCTGAGAAGGCTTAGCACGATCTCAATATGTCCAGCAGAGTGTCGTCAGGAGTCATTTAGTTGCAGGGTTCCATTAGTAGAACGACAGGATTTGTTTTTCCCCCAAGCCCATGTTTACTCTAGTCTCGGGTCCTTGGCCACCGGAGCAGTGCCAGGTACAGGTGCCATCTCATGAAAGGGGCCTTAATTCCAGTCAGATACTGGTCGGTTACTCCCATGTTATTTACACTGCTGTCATACCAGCCTATCATACAGGCAGGTCACCACTGTGGATCAGAAGGTTTGCAGATGGCCGACCCTCCACCCCCAACACACACGCTAACTCTTGCTTTTCCCCTCATATGAGTTCTTAAAGGGAATCTGCGTAGGCTACACATGTTAAATGCTCTGCTCTCATTCACACGGCTTCAGCCCTGACTGGCAGGCTCAGCCAGCAAATTCCAGAACTTCATAGACACGCAGAAATTACATAGCAAACACACATAATACACACTCACAGCCACATCATCTACTCACATTCCACATCATGTAGCACAGAACACACATCACATGCCTACACCGCACAACACACATTTACATATGTCACGCTGCTCATTTGCACAGGACACTGGCTTCACCTGTCCACGATGCACTGACACCCACACTCTCACACCCACCATCACACTTTATGTATTTACTCGTATTCTCCCTCCTTGCTCCCCTCTCTCCTTTCCTTCCTCTCGCCTGCCCCAGGACTCCAAGGCAATCCCAGCCAACGGAGAGCCCAGCTAGCTGCCTGGCAGGTGCAGGCCTCTGGGAAGAGCTCTCTAAGTAGGAAGTGTCAACACTGATCCTGGCTGACACTGACCTGGGTTAGCCACTCTAACCAGAAGCCTGAGGCTGCCCTCAGACAGCAGGCCTACTTGCTGGCTGAAGGCTATCACATGTCAGTTGCTCTGAGCTAGAAGAGACCTGGAGAGAGACGATGAGGGCAGGGCAGAGCAGGGCAGGCTGCTCACGCCCACACGTTTCCTCTTTCCTCTTCCTCTGCACCTGCTCTGAGCTCACATTCAATCTCCAGGGCTGAGGAAATGATTGTGTTGTGTTTTGGAGAGCATGTGACAGCTCTGGTGTGTGGGTGTGACTGGGGAGCGGTTTGCAGTCAGCCAGCCACCAAGGAGCCTGAAATAGGGTGGACACAAGGCTAGAAAGCCTAGACCAGGGGCCCTGGGCACTTTGGTTAGCCAATGAAGCGGCCCTGAAGGAAAACCTGAGAACCCCCTGAGAAGCTACAGCTCTGCACATCTCCATGTTAAAGGACTTTAATAGCATTGCCACACCAGCGATTCCTGCTGTGCACCAGGCAAGACAGTGACTGACCCCACGTTATCAGTGAGAACACCCACTCAGGGAAGCTTGCCCAGGGCTAAAAGGTGTCAAGTCTGGACAAACCCTCAGGCATTCTGTCTTGAATCCAAAGTTGTTTTCATGAGCTCTCATGGCCTCGGCTTCTCTCTTCTCTCCATCAATGGCCTCACCCTTGTCACTAGGTGTCCTGAAGACTGGCTGTCCCAGGCTGCTGGGACTCCAGGCGGAGTTGCTATGTGACTTGTCACACCTGACTCTTGGCATTGCCCTTCTCTTACCCGTCAGTGGCGTGTGCCTCTGTGAGAGGGAAGACCACTGTGGGAGAATAAGGGACGACATACAGCTGGGGCACTGGGCTGGCTGTGGCTAAGACCCCCAGGAATGATATTCTGCCTGGTGGGTGCCTGAGGCTGTGCTGTCTCACTTTCATTTATTGTCTAGATAGAGTGCAGAGAAAAATAGTGAATTGCTCAAAATCCGTGGTTAATATCACTACAAATAGCCGTGTTCACAAGTATTCTTCGGAGGAATTAACTGACGGGCCACAAAGCCTTTGTTGTCNGGGGGGGGGGAGAATTGGAGATGAGTCTGTGTTATCCTGAAGACAGAGAAACAATAAATGACTTTAGTCCAGAAACCAATCAATGCAAAGGAATCCTGGGAGGCCCAACTGAGAAAGGTGTCAAAGCCTGGTAGCTGCCCAGAGTCCTGAGTTTCTTAGAGACCCTTTGAGCCCTAGCCACCCATTTTTTATGTAATACATGTTTTCTCAACACTTGATTTCCGCTGTGGTTTGCTGATTTTTTTTTTAGACAAAGGCCAGTTAGCAAACAGGACAGATTATCATTTCCTCATTTTTAAACCCTTACCCCTCAGAGGGGCCAGACTCTCTTTCAAGCACCTGACTGTAGAAGGCTCTCCCAGGCCATCACTGTCCAGGCGATCGCTGTGTCTCCGCCATACTCCAGGGGATCGTGGATGGAATCTGGCCTCCAAGGAACCATGTGCCTTTGGCTCTGGTTACTTTGCTTCCTGCCAGGTGAGTACTGCAGGGGGAAACACTCCCAGCTAATTACCAGGTTTGAATTAACCAGGGCTAATTCACCGCCAGCCACCTCCAGCCCTAATGTTTCTGCATGGGTTGAGTTGCAGCCGGAGCAAGAGCAGGCAGAATGAGAGTGTGAAGTACCGGCCCCTCCCAACTCGCGTAGCATTCTTCCCGACTCCCATCCAGGGCAGCCGCTAGGTTTTCAAAGGCTGAAGGTGTCACGTATCCTAAATAGTCACATATGAGATCTGAAAATAGGTGTCTCCAAGGTTTGTTCTTCTTACATCTATTTTCTCTTTCCTTAGATCTTTCTTTTCTTTTACACTCTTGAATTGGCCTCTATTGAGTTCAAATGAAGAATGCCTAACCTAGTCCTTAAACTTCATATCTCCGTTTACAACCTCCCATCTGGCACCCCACTTAAATGGTAACCAAGATCTGGAACTCAATGTGTCTGAAGCCTTGCCTGAGAGACTTCACTGCACCATACAAACCAGCTATCCCATCTGTCCTAACCATCTCTAACATTATAATGTTATCCAATGATTCCAACACCTACTCTTATATTCTAAATGCACCACACTCCGTTGTATCTTCCAGCCAAACAGGCTCTTGTTTGAACAAATGCTACAGATCTCTTCTCCCTTGCCCTCCCTCAGGCTGTCCCTGCTATGGGAACACCATCCCTCCCAGTTTACTGTTCCCTGGTTCTTCCCAAACCTGCTTAGCTCTCGTTCGTCAGCACCTTGAGTCCATTGAGACACATCATCTTTTGGCTCAGTGTGCTTATCTTACTTGGTTCATCAATAACATCTCCTTTGCGAGAGCTAAGCTTTGTTGAGGATCTGATTGGATTAAGAAATGCTCAGGTATTAGTCAGGCTTACCTTTGGATGTGATGGTGAGGATGTTTCCAGAGAAAGTTAACTGAGGGAGAAGCTCCACCTTGCCTGTGGATTGGACTATGGGCTGACTTCACGGACAGAATAAAAATAAGAAAGAGAGGAAGCTGCTGAGCACTGGGATTCACCTTCCTTGTTGATCCCCCACACACCATCCCACCCTGAGATATAAACAAGCACCTTCATGCTTCCGCTACTGTAGCTTCCTTCCCGTGGTGGTCTCTACCAGCTCTTAACCTTCCTCATGCTGCCACCCTTTAATACAGTTCCTCATGCTGTGGTGACCCCAACCATAAAATTATTTTCGTGTTATTTCATAACTGTAAATTTGCTACTGATATGAATTGTAATGTAAATATCTGTGTTTCCTGATGCACTTAGATGACCCCTGTGACAGGGCCATTCAACCTCTAAAGGGGTCGCAGCCCACAGATTGAGAACCACTTGTCTACACCCTCAAACCGTGAGCCCACGTAGACCTTTTCATACTGAAGTTTCTTCCTATTAGGTATTTTGTTGCAACAATGAGAAAAGTAACTAATCCAGGAAATTTATGCCAAGAAGTGGGACCACTGCTTGAGACATCTGATCTGTGGCTTATAGGCCTTCAGAACTCGTTTTCAGGAGGCATTTTGAAACAGGGATGATAGAGAAGGTCTAGAACACTGTACACAGAAGTTAATTAGGGTATACTGGTGAGAGCGCATAAGACCAGAGTCTCTCTCACACACAGGAGAACAAGGACTCCATCAGAACTTGGAGTAGCAGTCATTTGTGTTATAATACGGCGAAGAATCTGGCCATATTCTGTTTGTGCCTCCATAAGCTGAATGATTCTTAACTCAAATGGACTAAGTTGTTTGACAGGAGAATTGTAATAGTGGCATAGCATTCATGCAGTGGCATGGTTATGGCTCCCTGTGTTTACCCAGATTTACAGTGAGAAAGAACAGAAATGTGTGGAAAATGCTCTGCTTGGCAAAGAAAGGAGTGTGAATTCAGTTAAAGATGCAAATAGAGCAAAGAACTATGATTCGTTATGAGATTGGTACAGTTAGGGGCTGTCTTAGTTAGGGTTTCTATTGCTGCAATGAAACACTATGACCAAAGGGCAAGTTGGTGAGGAAAGGGTTTATTTGGCTTGCACTTCCATGTCATTGTTCATCACTGAAGGAAGTCAGGACAGGAACTCATCAGGGCAGGAACTTGGATGCAGGAGCTGATGCAGAGGCCATGGAGGTGTTTTGTTTACTGGCTTACTCCTCATGACCAGTAAGTTTGCTCAACTTATTTTCTTATGGAACCTAGGACTACCACCAAGGGGATAGCAACACCCATAATGAGCTGGGCCCTCCCCCCATTAATCACTAATTAAGAAAATGCCCCCAGAGGCTTGCCTGAAGCCCAATCATTTGGAAGAATTTTCTTTTTTTCTTCTATTTGTTTTTGTTTAAAAAAATTTACTTTTCATTTTACATACCAACCCCAGTTCCCCTCCCTCCCCTTCTCCCACCCTACCCCTTTTCTCCCCCTTCCCATCCCCAACCCACTCCTCAGAGGGGGTAAGGACTTACCTGGGGAGTCAACAAGATCTGGGATACCAACTCAAGGCAGGACCAAGCCCCTCTCCCCGTATCAAGGCTGAGAAAGGCATCTCACCATAGGGAATGGGCTCCAAAAGCCAGTTCATGCACCTGGGATAAGTCCTGGTGTGACTTCCAGACCCCCCACAACAGATCAAGTCACATAACTGTCACCCCCATTCAGAGGATCTAGTTTGGTCCCATGCAGGTTCCCCAGCTCTCAGGCTGTCAGGAGTCCGTGAGCTCCCACTAACTCGGGTCAGTTGTCTCTGTGGTTTTCCCCATCATGATCTTGACTCCGCCCCTTGCTCCTATGATTCCCTCTCCCTCTCTTCAGCTGAACTCCAGAAGCTCATGGAAGCATTTTCTTTTTCTTAATTGAGGTTTCGCTCCTCTGAGATGACTTTAGCTTTTGTCAAGTGGACATAAAACAATCCATCAACCCATCACAAGGGTAAACCTCCAACTTTGCAATGGGACAATAGAAAAGATGACTTGAGCTGGGTAATTCACATCTCAAACTAGAGGGTGTAGTGATGAAAACCCAGCTTGTATGTGGGCTTCAGAGGGTGACTTTGGAGAGTCACTTCACACCTTCTACCTACTAAAGGCAGGGTCACTTGTATTGTATCTGCTGCTATGCTACATACTTTATAAGATAGTTGGCCTATGAATTTCCAGGCAATTCTCTTCTCTCTGCCTCCTATCTCACCATAGGAATGAGAGGATTGCAGATGCATATCTGGGATTTTGCATGGGTTCCAAGGACCGAACTTGGATTGTCAAGCTAGCAGTTTCATCCGTTGAGCCCTCCCCTGAACCTCCAGCAATTTATTCTTGATTCATTAGCATGAGGATGGGTTTGGTCTTCAGCCCTTGGATGGTAGCATTGTTTGCCAAGACAGAAAACTCTTTTATGAGCGAGCAGGTTTAGGAAGAGTTCTCTTCTGGCTGTTGTTTGATATTATCTTAAATAGCCATGGAATCCAAGGGCCAGAGCCAGTTTGGATCTCAGAGGTAGTAACAAGACGAGAAGCAAACATGTGCTGAGCCAGCACCTGTATTTAAAGGGCCCTATAATGAGCTAGTGTGGAAAGAGCAGGGAAGACACAGGAAGAATCGGTCAGGTACCGAGCTGTGTGTGAGTCCACCATTGAGGGGTAGGTGGAGATGACTAAGTAAGAGAGGAGCCAGCACACGAACAGCTATGGCAGTAGAGCATCAGGGGGGCACAAAAAGGGGTCCTAGAAGGGAGACTCAGGTGGATCAAATGCTGCCAAGGGGACCAGTAAGATGGGGACAAACAAGTGATCAACAGAGACAGCCACAACAATAGTTGTCTTGACGTGGATGAGAGCAGTGTCGGTGGACTTTCAGAGACCAAATTTTGTTCGAATTTGATCAAAGAGAAATTGAAGGAGTGGATATGAATTTGATGAGACATTTGAGAAAGAAAACAGAAAAGAGCAAACAGCAGGGTTTTCAAGGTGCCGATATCAGGGCTTTTGTGGCAATGCTGAAGAGAATTCAGCCGATGATGCAGCAGAAAGGGGGGATCATTGCAGACAGACATTCCAAAACAAGGGTAGACTCAGGTTGCAGCAGAAGGAGTGCCCTGGGAAAGGAAAAGAGGGCTGTTTTCCGTGGCAGAACTAAAGTCAGGTGACAGGCCTGTTCACATGCAGGTTGCTGTCGATGGGAATGGGACTCCAGGTGGAAAGTACTCATGCTTTTAAATGTTTTATGATGTTTGTTTGGTTTGGGTTTGTATATTTGGGGCATGTGCCACAGCATGCATATGGAGGTCAGGGGACAACCTGAAGGAGTCAGCTCTCTTTCTCCATCACGGGGGCACTGGGAGCCAAAATTGCCAGGGTTGTCAGCTCATGCCTTCACCCACTGAGCCATCCCACCAGCCCTCTCTCCCTTTTCAAAGGAATTTAGAATTTCACAGTTGAGGCTGGGTAGGTAGGGAAAACACTTGCCATGAAAGCATGAGAACCTGAGCTCAGAGCCGCAGAAGCCACATAAAAAGCCAGGTTCAGTGGCTCACACCTATGAGCCAGAGCTGGGGAAGCAGAGGCAAAACAATATCCAGGATTGCTGGTGAATGGGTGAGCTACAGGTCCAGGTAGAGAGAGCACCTGCCCCACAAACACAACTCATAACCTATAGCCCTTTTGATAACACACAAATCGCAAGCCAGTTGTCTTCCTCCTTTCGAGCATTCTGTGCCTAGAAAATCTCTAGAGTGGCCTCAGCCCTCAAGGCCCGACCTTATTTCACCTTGCTCCGCACTGTGAAAAAGCTACAGAGCACCATTCACATCTCAAACATATGTTTTCACCCAACTGTATACTGACGATGACTTTTCAGACTACGTCATTCCCTCTCTTCTATTGCCAGCAATTTAGTCACCAAAATCGAGATTGCAAACTAGATGCCATTTAGTTGCCTCTACAACATTAATATCACATCGGTGGGTTCCTTTAGATACCTTCTCCCACCTCCCCTTTCTTTCCCCAAAACACTTTTAAATGGCCAAGGATTGTATCTGGGATGTTCATTTAAAAAGTGAGCCCTGCATGAGCCTAGACCGAGAGAGTGCCCGTGTCCAAGGACAAGACTGCTCATAGGCACCAGCGAGCTCTCTGGATGACTCGTGTGGACAGCAGCATTTCAAGCTTCTAAACTGCAAGACTGTACCTGCCTTATCTCTGTCTTGGAAATCTGTTTTTGTAATCCTGGCTAGTTAGTTTATCCTGGAACCTGGTCGGGTTTTTTGTTTTATTTATTTCTTTATTTATTTGTGATTCCTGCGGTCTCTAGATCAGGTCTCCTCTCATGACTGGAACTTGCAAATATGTTACCTTCCATTGTCTGAGTCCAGGCAGGAAGCCACCCAGTGAGCTCTGCTGGCAGCAGTTTTAAACACTATTGGGTTCTGTGTATGCTCTGCAGGGTTCCCGGGCAGACCACATGCTTCTGGCTGACCCCTCTCTGCCTCTTCTCCTCTCTGGCATGTTAGCATACTTCACTTTTCCATCTCAACGCTTCCTGTGGGTATTTTCCAGCCCTTCACCCTTGCCTAACTCCCATCTCTAGCCCATTTTCTTCCACCTTCCTACACCTCAATGCTCCCCTCTACCAGAAATATAATCTAGAAACCTCAAGCCCATTGACATTCTGGTTTTTTATTTTAACTCTCGTTTAACTAAGTCATTGGAGCTCTTCAGAATGCAAACATTCAGTTTCAGATAAACGTCGGTAAGCTGTCAGGTTTCCTTGCTGTGTTGTTTCTCACATCCCCATCCTGATAGAGGCAGCTCTTGTCGTCTGAAAGACCCTTCTCACCTCCACCTTAGCCCTTCAGAACACCTAAAGACACACATGCACACTTTACCCTATCTGTCCTTGTGATAGATAGAATAAAAATGGCCCTCATAGGTTCATATGTTTGAATGTTTGGTTCACACTTGGAACTGTTTGCTAAGGATTAGAGGTGTGGCCTTGTTGAAGAGGTGTGTCACTGGGAGTGGGCTTTGAAGTTTAAACTCCACCTCTCTCTCTCTCTCTCT
>LOJH01007136.1:31526-44064 GCA_001685095.1 Ellobius talpinus
ACACAGACAGAATATTGTATACATAATAAATAAATAAATAAATTTTAAAAAAAGTATTTGGACTTGGACTTTGTGATTGAGACAAGGAAAATGACTGGAAGGAGAAGAGTGAGATGCCCTTGAACCCAGCAAGTGCTGTCTGGCCCTTTCTGCTCCGGAAGCTTGGTGCCCTCAGGGAGCATTCCGTTCATGCTCATAGACTGTCGGGAGCAGTGGTTCTCAACCTTCCTGATGCAGCAACCCTTTAACACAGTTCCTCCTGTGGTGACCCCCAACCACAACATTATCATTGCCACTTCATAACAGTAATTTTGCTACTCTTATGAATTGTCATTAAATGTCTATGTTTCCTGGTGGTCTTAGGCAACCCCTGTGAAAGGGCCATTCGACTCCCAAAGAGGTCACCACCCGTAGATTGAGAACCACTGGTCTATGCATATGGTAAGAAGGTAGTAGCAGGTGAGAGAAAAGGATGGAGGTGAAATAGCGACTCGCTTCAGTAAATGCCCACTGTGTTTCCATAAGCAAAAGAAAGATGACTGGCAAGTGCCTGACTCAGTGGAAAATGATGCTTATCAACCTCAACACCTGCCCTTCTGCCTACCAACAGAGTAGTAACACCAAATAGAGACCACCCTGCCTCATGTCCTGCCCTGTCCTGTGTAGGGTCACCTCTGAGCAGAAGGGAAGGGTTCCCATCAGCCCCTCTTAGAGAGCTATCCCATTCCCCACTATCTGATTACCGAGACATCCTGAAGAACCTGAGGCTTCAACAGCCGGATACTTGTGATGTCATCCTGAGTTTGCTTTGGGAACAGAAAGAAAAGATGTCTCCAGGTTAGGGATCTGCATGTGGGAGCCAAATCTTGCTAATAAACTGTCCCCTAACTCCAAACTCTATCCCATCTGTGAGGCTTCAGAGGCCAGAAGGACCAGAGGAGGACCCAGGAGGGGACATAATGAGCTCGCTCCTGGGGAGGAGGTACAGGTCCTGTCTACAGAAAACCACTAAGCTTACTCATCCCAAAGGGGCACATGGACCCCCAGGGGTCCTTAGAGCCTGACCACAAACTTGAAAAGAAACCTTTGCTTCCTTTAGTCCTATGAGACACAAGGAAATGGAGCCTTTTAGGGAGCCACAAAGGGTAAGGTTCATCTCCGTAGTTCAATGGGAAGTAGATGGGAGCAGGTGGCTGCACCTAGGAGCTGCTTCTTGCTCTTGGAGGACTCTCCAAAACCCAGAGCCTCTCATCCTGCTTCTTAAACTTGGAGCCAGATTCACCCAAAATGAAGTAGAATCACTCAGGGTCCCTTTTATGCCCTTTGGACTCTGCTTGTTTGACTGGTGGCTGGCCCCAATGACTGGGTCTCAGTTTCCTCATGTATAGATAGCACTAGGCATATGGAGCCTCCAGACCTCAACAGGGTTCTATTTGTTTGTTTGTTGTTTTGTGTTTTTGAAAAAGGGTTTCTCTGTGTATCTTTGGCTGTCCTGGAACTCACTCAGTAGACCAAACTGGCCTCAAACTCACAGAGATCTGCCTGCAGCTGCCTCCCAACTGCTGGGATTAAAGGTGTGCGCCACCACTGCCCAACTCATCAGGGTTCTTATGTATGAAACTGAGAGCTGAAAAGGGATCCATCGTCCTGAAAAGATACCCCCTATAGGGGGAGCACCATGAAAGGATCCAGGGCTAGCCTCTACTTACCACAGCATTCTTCACAGCCCAGAAGGCTTCCCACAGTTCTGGGAGAACCACCCCTTCCACTCGGCAAGGCCCAAATTGGAACTCATGGCCCTGGAGCCCTGGCACTTGGTTCCAGACAAGAAGTATGAGGCTCAGGCAGGAGAGAGTCTGTAGTGCTGAGCTCATCTGGGCCGAGGAAAGGGCAGGTGCTTCTGCTGAAGGAAAGGAGGCGTTAGCCTGAGCCAACCTCTGACTCTGAACCCACATCCCCAAACAATGTTCCTGGAGGTGATACAGCCACCCTTAGGAGCACACAAATGGGATGCCTGGGGCTAGAGAAATGCTGTGGTTTGCACGTCCCCATCAAAACTCATATTTAGATCCACTCCCTCCTGTGAGGTACGTAGAGCAGGACCTTTAAGAGGATGAGGTTACCACATCTTTGTCTTCTTGGGTGAATTCATGATTGTGTAGGTGACTGGTTGATGGGATAGCGTTAGAGTGGGCTTTGTAAAAGCCAGTTCAGCTCTGCCTTGCCTGTGCTTTCTTGTCCCATGATTCCAGACACTGTCTGGGACTGAGTATGCAGGCTGTGCTTTGGGATTATCAACCAAAAGAGTGGAGGAAATGTCACCCCAATATTAAACTTGCCGGAACTCTGAGACAAGCATCTTTTCTTTATAAACTATTCAGTGTCTGATGTTCTGTTAGAACAACAGAACAGGTCCTAAGACAGGTAGGTTTCCAGGCAAGAACACAGCAAGCCTTGCAGGATGCCCCAGAGTGGAGCAAGGGTCTTGCTACCCTTCAGCTCATAGCTGTTGGCGGTGCTCCCTCTCTGCCCTCCTTTACCATGTTCATCCACCTCCACACCTGCATCTCCTTCCTTCTCTATTCCGGTCCTCCCGGACACCAACAGAAATTGGACCAAGAGGAAGGAAGAAGAATTTGGGCAAGAGACCCCAGACTCAGGGGGAGAAAGAGCTCACTTCATCCTTTGGCTTCTAGGACCTGCTTTTGAGTCCTAGAGCAACTTCTACGGATCTATTTCTTTGTCAGGAGGCAAGCAGCCTTCACGCCACAACACAAGGTAGCCCAGGGTTAACAGAGGCCCACAGGGTGAGGCACAGGAGGCAAGTCTGGGTCACACGCTCAAGTCTGCCACCTCAGTTGGCAGACATGCTCCTAACTCTAAGAATTGATCTTTCCAGTAAGCGAAATCAGAAGGAAGGGCATGAGTTCCAGGTGAGTCATTCTCAAAATGCTTCTCTGAAGGGCCCGTTGGGAATGACTGTGTGACAGGCCCTCAAGCGGGAGTCAGCGCTGTGCATCCATGACTACCACAGAAAACTTACTCTTTGCTTCTCTTCTCTTTCCTCTTTACTCCTCCACCCCATTTTCTACAACCATATAGGAGCCGTCTTATTCACGTCCTCGCCCGACACCTGAAGAAACTGTCTCCCAACCCCAGAAGGGCAGAGAGGGCAGAGAATAAATACCTGGGATAAGGAACAGGTGGCCAAGGCTAGAGCCCATTGTCCTCTTCTAAGTGCCATAGGCTTCCCAGCTTCTCTTGAAGTCCATCTCTGGATCTCTTATCCCCCTGGCCTTTCTCCCATCCAACCCCAATCCTCCTTGGTGTAAGCTGGAGTAATCAACTCCTCATTCAGTTATTTCCTTATATAAGCATTCGAAAGGTTGATATCTGCCAATCTGCCCTTAAGCCTGCATTCCTGAACAAGACCACAGCCTAAAGCTTCAGAGCAAAGGCTATGGGCAGCTCCCACCGCTCACCTCAGGTCCTGAAGTGATGCTAGAGGCTGCTGATGAAAGCGGCTGGTTCTTTTTTGTGGCAGGAAAAGTTGGGCAAGCTCCTCAGCATTCATTGGTAGAGGATATTCTTGGAGGTAGAAAGTTCCTGTCTCAGGCTTGTGTGCAGGCAAGCAAGGCTTGGAGAACTGTATATAAGGGGTCTGGCAGGCAGGGGCGGGGGCAGAGAGGAATGTAGAGAAAGAGAAATTGGTCATACTTCCCCAGAGAATTACTTCACCACCTAGTCACCCTTTGCTCGTAGACAGTGGGGGAAGTGCAGGCATCAGTCCCTCAGGTGAGGTGAGTCCCAGGTCTCCTCTCAGCTGAGGGACTGATTTCTGCACTTCCCCATTGTTTGGGAGCAAAGGCAGTCACTTTCCTAGCATCTCTGAACTATAGTTCTTACATCTACAAATTTTTATTTTTAAAGATTCAAAATTATGCCCAGTGTTACATGCGTGTCATCCCAGCACTTGGGAGGTAGAGGCAGGAGGATCAGAAATTCAAATTTATTCTTGGCTACATAGTCAGTTTAAGACCTATCTGAGTACATGAGCTCCTATTAAAACAAACAAAAACAACAACAAAAACAAAGCAAACAAACAAAAAAAACAGTCTGTCTGATCTACTTTCCCAGAGAAAAGGTGTGAGGAGAAAATGTAAAAGCAATACAGACATACTCTGTATATTCTCTATACATGGAAACTGTGTGATATTCATTTGTTTTTTAATAAAAAGTTATTTATTTATTCAAGTTCAGGGAGTAAAACAGCCGCACTGATCAGCTTTACAGACCAGGTAGTAGTGCATGCCTTTAATCCCAGCCCTAGAGAGGAATATACGACAGGAGGAGACAGCTCTCACACACGGTCTCATTCCGAGATTCCTGGAGGCAGGATCACCATTTCAAACTGAGGTAGAGGTGAGAGCCAATAGCTGGCTGCTTTGCTTTTCTGACCTTCAGGTTGAACCCCAATTTCTGTCTCTGGGTTTTTGTTAATCATGAAACAGTAAACTTTGTATTACTATTCAGATTACCAGTCTGTTATACTATATACTATCAAATTCATTCAGCAATTATGCTCTATCTGTGATGGAGCAATAGCCCAGAGACTGAGGCTAGCCCATAAATACCTTCCTTTAATCCTCAGGGCCAGGCATCTTAGGAGTTTCCTGATTTGCATCCACCCAGTCTCTGGGGTTACAATTGCCCTAAGTATATCTCTCCTTAAGCACTGGGAAAAATAGTAATGTATGCATGGACATGCCCACAAATTTGGGGACCCGAGTGCCCTGATAAGCTAGCCTAGGCCTAGGTGCATGATGGAAGTACCAGCGTAGGCAAGAGACCTGACCGTATCTCTTCCATACTCAGAACAAGGGCATCGTCGAGGCTATGCATCTCCAAAGGCATACCCAGAACTTGGGCATGTAGAATGATTGACTGAAAACACTCAAGGAGCCAAAAAAAAAAAAGCACAGCCAGGTTGGCCACAGAAGCCTAGGGTATCCAGGTGTGTCGTGGGAACTGATATTGTCCCTGAGAGCTGTGCAGATTGAGAAGGCTGGTTAAATTGGTTTAACACTTCCTATAGGTTTTTTGCCCATGTCCTGGAGGAACACAGTCTGGGAACCAATGGGCTAAGAAGTCAAAGGTTGGCCATCCACAGGCTGAGGCCAGATCCAGCATGTCACTGCTCAGCTACAAGCAGCTCGCATCTTGAAAATAGCTTTATGCTTTTTAGATGAATGGTGAGAGGAATCAGAAGAAAAATTATATTTGTGGCAGCTGAAAATAAAAAGTGAAATTCAGATTTCAAGCATGTGTGAGTAGGTCACAGTTACGCCTTGACGGGCTGCTTTGGAATCGCAGCAGAGGTTACGTGGCAGTGAGTGAGACCGTGAGAGCCGCAAGGCTTAAAACATCCACTCCATGGCCCTTTGCAGAAGCTCACCACACCCTGCTAGAAATCACCGTCTGCACGGTCCAAACATCTCCTTAGGCCAGGTCCAGGCAAAAGACATGGACAGTAGAATAACAAGACAAGAGGTGGAATGCCATCAGCTCAGAGGGAAGGAAGGACAGGACATGGCATGGACTGTTGACAGATCAGGAGGATGGTCTCCTGCTGTGACAGCAGCACCCTTCTCTTTGTGGTACACACACTGTCTGGCTTTATGTGCATTCTTGGCCAGCAGCCTGCTCTCTATTGCTCTTACCAGCTTGAGTCCTCTTGTTTCTGGAGATGCTGAGTGTCACGTGCCTGTCTAAAGAATTCAATAATTATGCCCTAGTTGTAATAGGACATACATCTCAGAAGTTAAGGCTAGCCCGTAGTTACCTTTCCATCCATCCCTACATCATTTCTAAAACCTACTTTCTGCTTTTGGAAGAAACCAGGTTAAGGAGTAGGGCAAGAGGCAAAGGGGAGGAGGGAGCAACTGAGCGGCAAAGGCAGGAAGCTGAGAGGCAAGGACCTCAGGTTAGCTGTAGCTCTAAGCATCTGCTGACGGACTGAGGGCTGACTGATGAGCTAGGCTGGTTCCTGGGCAGGCAGGAACAGTGCCAGAAGGCTGATGATTTTGGCATGGCTCTGTCTGAGGAAGGGAGCACGTAACTGTGATCGTCTGCTCTCTGGTGAGCCTCTCATCATGCTGTCCTAAAAAGGAAGATGAGAAGAGAAAACAGAAGCCCTGGCCCAGATCCCCTGATTCTGACTACAGGCTCCATCGGTAGCAGAGCTGGCTTCCTATGCGCGCTGTTCAGGTGTTCCCTTGGGCTTGTCTTCATCTTCATAACAGAGGCCCCAGTGGGCTGTGGGGACAGAGTGGCACACAGTTCTGCCCCAGAGTGTAGTCATGAGCAAGCACTAACGTCTGTTGATTGAGCTGCACAGTGCCAAGCCTTCCCCAAAGCTACTGAGTCAGAGCGTTCATTTTAAGAGATGCCTAAGGTGGCTCTCATTACATTGTGAGACACACATAGATAAAGCACCTAAGGGGCTTCTCCCAGTGTCCTCCACACGGAAAACATTTAGGACTCAGAGGGTCCAAGTTAAAGGAGAAAGAGCTAAAACAGGAGTTCTCGGTGGATGATTTTGTCACCAGAGTACTGTGGGCATTGTTTGGGACCACTTTTGGGTGTCCTGACAGTGGGCACTACTGACATGCAGTGGGCTGGACTGGGAGTGTGACTGAGCTCCTGCCATGCTCATCTCTGCCCTCTACAGGGAGAATGGTGTCATCCAAGACATCAGCACTGCTGCCCTGTGGCGCTCAGTAGAGGACAGATTCCACACTTACTCAAATTCCTTCCCCCCTCAAAGCTCCTCTCAATGAACGCAGCCATGCTGGAGCTGAGTTTCTCTCTGCTTCAGGAGGAAATGGAAAGCTCACTAAATCTGAATTGGCCCTTTCTAAGGGGTGGGAAAATGCCCAGCAAGAGAGAAGCAATGAACATGTCAATTAGAATTTCTTGAAAGCCAAAAGATAGGAGAGAGTTATGACATCACTTTTCTTCCAATGAATTGAGCTTAATCTTTATTTTAAGAGATGTTTATCTCCCCACGGATAGGAAAACCCATGCCGTAATGATGTGGGACACCTGGGCATTCCATGAGTCCTTTGCCCCAGCTGCAGAACGAGTGAGTGAGAGCCAATCTGCCCTCCCTCTCTCTCTCCTCCTCTCCTCTCTTTCTAAATAGAGTTTCACTAGGCTCCCCAGACTGGCCTTAAACTCTTGATGTTTCTGCCTCAGGCTCCCAAATGCCAGAATTAATATGATACAATTGTGTGAAATGCTCAGAAAAGGCAAAGCTACAGGGGCAGAGAACAGACTAGCTGCTGCCCATGACTGGGTTTGGGGCAGAGCGAGTGTGGGCAATAGGAGTGAATGGTAAAGTACACACTGTTCATGTTGGGGATAATCAACTGTTCTCAGGCAGTGGTCCGCAACCTTCCTAACACCGCGACCCCTTAATACAGTTCTTCACGCTATGGTGACCCTTTAGCCATAAAATTGTTTTGTTACTACTTCATTTTGATCCGTAATGTAAATAAAATGATATCCAGATGGTCTTAGGTGACTCCTGTGAAGGGTTGTTTGATCCCCAAAGGGTCACGATTGAGAATTACTGTTCTAAAGTTATAGCATGGTGATGATTGCTCAACTCTAAATACATTTTAAAGATATCAAATCCTACACTGTAGCAGGCAACCACAGGAATCATCTTCAAGTTTGCTTTTTCTAAAGAATAGGAAAGAATGGATGGAGGGCGAGAGGGAGGGCGGGAAGAAGGGAAGGAGGGAGGAAGGAAAGAGGAGGCTTCAATGGAAATGAGATTTAGTTCATTCTCATGATCACTAAGGTCAGTCCCCAAAATGCTACCCTTCTCCTTGTGTTCCATCCATCCTACCCACCTACAAGTTACTTGTTAGACTTACAAAAGCATTGCTTTCCCCTTGTCTTTTGCGCCCTTGGATGACAACAGGTCTGTTTTTTGTGTCATCAACGCCATCCTTCAATCCCTGATTTTTATCCATCGCAGAATTCCCTTCTGGTACATGACAGGAGTTTAGTCAGCACTGTTGGATAAGGGAATGTCATATGACTGATATGATGTCATACCTTCTCTTCTCTGGCACACAGCTCTTAAAATCCTTGAAATGACAATTGTCTTTTTTATGCTACTAAGACAGGCTTTAGGATGGAGGCTACTTGTTGTAGAAGCAACCAAGTCTTTAGAGAAGTGAAGTTCAACCCCCCTGCCCTATGCACATACCTCTAGGTAGGAAGAGAGGCTGACGATTGAGTTCCTCACTGAGGGCCTAGGCTCAATCCTTCTTAGGGACTCAGAGTTAGGCACACTCCCAGGTAGGCAGATGGAAAGAAAGGCCATGGCTAGGTAATAAAGGTGACAAACTTCTGATTGGCTGGCTTCTTCCTCACTCTCCTGACCTGAGACAAAAGCCTAGCAGCTTAAAACAAAGGCCTTGTGGGCTTTTTCTTCTACCAATAGGCCACTTCTAACGGACTGACTCAACAAGTTCAAGGCCCAATCAAGATACATGTACACAGCTGGACGGTGGTGGCACATGCCTTTGATCCCAACAGTCAGGAGGTAGAGGCAGGCAGATCTCTGTGAGTTTGAGGCCAGCCTGGTCTACAGAGTGAGTTCCAGGACAACCAGGGCTACATAATGAAACCCTGTCTCAAAGAAACAAAAAACAAAGACACATTTACACAACAGTTGTGAGCCCATCAGCTATCCTGTCTTTCTTCAAATTGACCAACCCTAAATGAGGGGAGAAAGACGCTTCTGAGACTTTATAACCCCAGCCCTGGAGAAGAGACTGCTTTTTTTGCCCCCCCAGCCCCCATCTGCTTTGTGGAGGGTCTTCTCCTTGTATCTGTTGGATGCATGTGCTCCCTTCACACACGCAATAGATGCCTTTCTTCAGCCGCTGATTCTCTTGCTCCTGTTTGCCTTGTGAAAATGTCTCTGCTGCTACCTGCCTTTTAAATCTTTAACTGGCAGAGAGAACAAATCCATTCAAGACCCCAGACGACAACACTTCATGCCTATGCAATGGAGCTTCCATGAAAACCCCAAGGGGCAGGGTTCAGGGAATTTCCTGGTGGCGCCAGAAGGCAGTGTGCTCAGGCAGGCTGTGGAAGCTCTGTGAGCCTTCCGACATGCCTCCTTCCCATGTGTTTCTTCCTCTTGGCAGTTATGGAATCATGAACTGGTGATCTAGTAAATAAGCTGTTTTCCTGATTTCTATGGGGGGATTCAAGACTAAGACAGAGGTTATAATAAGAACCTCCAATTTTCTAGATGTTTGCTTGGAAGCAGAGTGGTAGCCTGGACTTGCATTTGGTGGTTGAAGTGAGGATGCACCCCCCCACACACACACACCCTGCCACCGCATCAGGGGAACCTATCTTGTGAAGGTTAGTGTTCACTGTCTACCTGACAGAACCTCTAATGACCTAGGAGGCCAGCCTCCAGGCACACCTGTGAGGGATGAGTTACCCTCTGGACACATCTGTGAGAGAGTATCTTGTTTGGGTTAATTCAGGTGGGACAATCACCCATACTGAAAGAGGTCAGCCCCATTTCCTGGCCTTGGATCCCAGACTTCACGAAACATGAGAAAGCTCGCTGTGTGCCAACATTCATTTGATGTGGCATGCCCCTCTGCATGCTGTGAATATGTTTTATTACCATTGGTTAATAAAGAAACTGATTTGGCCAATAGCCAGGCAGAATAGAGCCAGGCGGGAAATCCAAGCAGAGCTACAGGGAGAAGAAGGGTGGAGTCAGAGAGCCACCAGAGAATCAAGATGTGAAGTAACAAGCCATGAGCCTCGTGATGAAATCTAGAGTAATAGAAATGAATTAATTTAAGTTGTAAGAGCTAGTTAATAATAAACCTGAGCTAATAGACTAAACAGTTTGTAATTAATATTAGACCTCAGAGTGGATTTTCAGGAACTGGCGGGTAGGAGAGAAGCCTCCAGTTACATTCATTGCTCTCTGCTTCCTAATTGTGGCTATGACATGGGCAGCTGCTTCAACCTCCTGCCATCCTGACTTCCTCACCATGATGGATTGTACCCTTAAACTGTAAAACAAAATAAACACCCTTTCCTCCAATTCTCACTTTTCCTATCAGTGGAAGCTATCCTCTGTGCTGCTCCAGAGGTTGAAACATCTGGGTCACTAGGAAGAACCTGTTGGACGGGTTTTACATGCCTACTCTTCATCGTTATTGTAAAGCAGGGTGAGCTAGAAAACAAAGAGACAGTAGATGCGCCACAGCAGTGGCAGTGGGGATGACCCCTTGGTCATAACCCATTGGTGAGTTCCCAGTCATCCCGGGGAAACAGTACAACTATGTCTCCAATCTTAACTAATTCGATATTTTCAAGGATGCATCTTAAGATTTCCTATCCACATGAATATGTGACAGACATTTCACTCATTCCCACATGTTTACATTTTTCCTCTTTTTAGATGGGCAGGAAAAACTATACACCACCATTTCATTGATGTTAGCTATGGCAGTGTGACGGCGAGACCAACGAAATACTGGAAAGGTGTGCCATTCCAGCTGGAGCCAATGCATAAATCCTCTGATCTCTCATCCCCTGCTCTTACTGAGTTGGTACCCCATGCTCCCTCATCAGCCTCCCACGCCAATATCTGTCACATGGCTAAGAAAAGTAAGACATGATTTTGCCGTATTAAGCTCCTGAACAAGGTTAGGGATAGCTTCTGCTGCAAAGTTGCCCTAAACTAACTACTGAAGAAAGGATATCAGAAAGGAAACAGAACCACTCCTAAAGCATCTAAATGGATTTCAACTCCGTCACTGGGAAACAAATTTAGATTGCTATAAACAATGCCATAGCCTGCTCCAACAGGGGACGTGGCTCTATTGTAGGCAAACCTGTATTTCTGTGTGCTATTAACATAAACTGATGTGAGTCAGAGATTCTCAATTCCTCCTTTAATGGCAGACACTGGTTTCTCCTGAAGCACAGTGCCCGGTGGTGCATTCAGCAGCATGAGGTCACACAGCATGATGTAGCAATGATCTAGCAATGGCCTGCGCAGTTCACTCAGGGTCACACAGCGGGTGCAGCAGCTCCACAGCTGAGCCCCAGAAGAGCCTTTGACTCATGGTGAGAGTGACAAAGGGACACACTTAAAGAGGCCTTGGATGATAATAGAGGCTTAGCTCAGTCAAGAGAGAGAGAGAGAGAGAGAGAGAGAGAGAGAGAGAGAGAGAGAGACGCTTAAAACAAAGAAAACCAGGCTAAGGCTCAGCAGGCCTGTTCTTGCTCCAGAGTAAGAGAAACTAAAGATCCTGCCCTGAAAAGCTTACGTGTGAGGCTTGAAATGCAGCCTTCTGTTGGATTCGTAGCCAATACGGTTCCCATTTTCTTTTGGCTCCTGAGCTTTAGCTTTTGCCCATAGCTATGTGACCAGGCACAGGAAATCAAGGAAAGGATGAGAAACAACCATGGATGGGGCTTTCTCTATGCAGACTTCATCTTCCAGAGAAAGTCCTCTTGAAGAACCCTATTAAGCAGGAAAAGGAAGAAAGGGTGCTTTCCTCCGCTGGGTATGTCCTGCCTGGAAAAGTGACCACCCCTCGCCCCAGGCCCTGGGGATGGCTCCGCAGCACAATGGAGCTAGTTGCTTCATGTGCTCAAGGGAGTGTTTTCCCACAATAAAGCAGAAATGACAACGGGGATGGAGACTATGATAACTTGAACGGCCCTGTTTCTGTAGCCTGTGCTTAAATGTAGACTTGAAGGCTGCAGAACTGATTGAGTGCTTAAGGGCATTTGCTGCTCTTCTAGGGAACCCAAATTCAGTTCCCAGTACCCATCCCACAGCCACCTCTAACTCTGACTTTAGGATCCCCAACGTCCTCTTTTAGCCTTCCCAGGCGCATGCACACACACACACACACACACACACACACACACACACACACACAGATTTTTAATTAGAAATGAAAATTTTCCAGTCTCTGTGGTCCATCTATTCTTTTAAATACATCAGGCTTATGCGGAATTTCCTTGAGAATTCCCAAAGGTGTGATCCTCACAAATCCATGAACCTGCCTGTGCTTCAGGGCCAGTGCCCCGGTGGTGGTGGTGAAAATGGGGCTGCACTTCACACCTGATGTGGACTCAGTGTTTCAGAGTCGGGCAAACCAGCTTTCCCCACTTAATACTCAGCACTCACATGTGGCAGCATGAAGCTGGGATTGGTTTAAATAAAAATGACCCTCTTAGGCTCATATATTTGAATGCTTAGTTACCTAGGAGTGGAACCCTTTGATAGGATTAGAAGGGTCAGGAGGTATGGCCTTGTTGGAGGAAGTGAGTCACTGAGGGTGGGCTTTGTGGTTTTCAAAAGCCCACACCCTGCCCAGTGTTTCTCTCTCTCTCTTTCTCTCTCTCTGTGTGTGTGTGTGTGTACCTTCCCAGTCTCTCTCTCTCTCTCTCTCTCTCTCTC
>LOJH01007136.1:51046-61695 GCA_001685095.1 Ellobius talpinus
GAAAGTGAATCCAGGCTTCCCGGCATCCAGAGCAAGGGACCATCCCTTTGGCCTGCCTGATCATATACACCCACTCCAGGGGCAGAACCACACAGGCTCCTCTGGGCTATGAAAGGGAAGATGGCAGCATACTCTTCTGCTGCCCTGAGACGAGGTGAATCCAGTGTGTGGAAACAAATCCAGAACCACCTATACGATACTACCGCTTCCACGTTGATAGGTTTCTGTAGAAATATTTCCAGCTGCAACAAAAGCAAACTACCAGGTGAAGACAGGGAGAGGCGCTTTCAGAGCTTGTTCCCATCTCCTGTGTCTTGCAGAGACTCCAGAGTGGGCAGAAGTATGGGGAGGTTTGTTGTGGACAAGATGGACACCATCAGCTGTGCTCTGGTTTGAGGCAGTTGGCCTGGGGAGGCTGTAGGGATCTAGGCCTAAACCGGGCATTCTGTGGGGTTGATTGGGAATTACGTATTAGGATTTCTGGGTCAGTTATTAATAAATTGGTCATTTGGAGCCAATTGCTTACAAGGGTTATTGCTTCCTGAGTTTGTTGCGGGAGAGCATGAGCTACCTAAATAGCAGGAAATCTGACTGAAGGTTAACGGTAGGCGACTCCTCAGGCTGAAGACGCCGAGCTGGTTTCCTGGGGTGACTGCT
Source organism: Ellobius talpinus (assembly GCA_001685095.1). Classification (NCBI taxonomy): domain Eukaryota; kingdom Metazoa; phylum Chordata; class Mammalia; order Rodentia; family Cricetidae; genus Ellobius; species Ellobius talpinus. The sequence continues at coordinate 51,704 of LOJH01007136.1, forward strand.
GCAGACTGCAGGTCAGAGTTGTGTTTTGATGTATGGTCTAGCTACCATTTGTATATCAATTTCTCATCAGAGACTAAAGCAGAGAGGGGATGTGGTTCATCCACAACCTAGCAGTTCATTGTGGCCAGAGCTGGTAGGTCATTCTGAGTTAAATATATTTCTCCTGCAATCTGCAGAAAAACCCACTGCAATTTTGTTTGTTAAGGAAGCATGTCTAGAAAGAGAGGAGGCTGAAATTCAACAGAGATGCTGTACAGATAGGTTTCACCGGGACATCAATGGGTAGTTTCACACCCCGGTGGAAAGGCTCAGCACTTTCAGCACTGAGAGTCACCATCAGGTCAAGTGCTGTCTCTGCCCTGGTCATTTTATCCACCCACCAAAGTGAGGCTTCTCTACCTCCTGCCTGCAGGCGTACTTTACCCGTCACCGGTGACCATGTAAACTTGGACTGTAGGTATCGGGAGGCAGTTCTCTACCTCTTGCCTGCAGCCATACCTTAGCTCCATCATCAGTGCCCGTATGAAGGAAATCAGGCCACCTATGTCAAGCTTTGGCTCTGCTGCCTGTGAGCATCCCTGACACATCTTCACTTTAGATGGTGATGAGACTGCCTTCCTCTCCAGCCTACTCTAAGGAGTACGTAACATGATATATATGAAGTTCCCAATACAGAGCCTCCCATAAGTACTTAATGACAACACTCATTTTCGTTAGAGTAGTCCCCTCCCACTGTTCTAAGTCTTCCATTGGATAACCAAAGCTACAATTATTATGACCCTTTATGCAGTCCCTCTGTTTTCGTGGGAGACTGTTTTCTGGGCTGTCCTCTCTCCACATGGACACTCAACTCCATGGATGTCCAACTCCCTAATATAAAATGGCATAGTGCTTACACACAACCCACACATCCTCCTGTGTACCTTAGCCATCTGTAGATTACTTATAATGTTTAATATGATATAAAATCTATGTGAATAGCTGGGAGACTTTCAGGGAATGAAGAAGAAAAATGTCTATGCAGGTTCAATACATATGTGATTTTTTTTGAAAATTTTTCAAAAAAATTTTTTTATCCAGAACTGGTTGAATTTGTGTGTACAGAACCCTCAGACAGAAGACTGGCTACATTACATTTTCTTCTATACACACATACATACATATGCACCTATGTTAAAGCTTAATGGATAAATTGGGCATCATAAAAGACTAGCAGCCATAACAACACACTATAATAAAAGTCATTTTAAAGTCACAGATCATTGCTTTCAGAATTTCCAACTTAACATTTTCAGACCATGGTTTACTCAACTGCATAAAGAAGAACTGAGAATGGGGGGCACTGATTCCTCCATTGCAACTAAGGGAACCCCTGTGAGCCCCTCATTAGTGTGTGCCCTCCAGTAGCCCACCTTCCTGGAGTTCTCCCTCAAGCCCTAACTCACTGCTGAATTTCTCATTTGTACCATATAAGCCAAGTACAACCATACAAAGAACCCAGTGAAGATGGATGGATCCTGCGGAGGGAATGAGAATTCAGTCATGTAAACTCAACCAAGAAAGGGATGAAGAAGGAGAGGAAGGGGTGAGAAGGGAGAGTAAGAGAGAATGAACATTTAAAAATCATTTTCCATGGTTGTGAGAATAAGGGTGATTATAATTTTCTTCTTCATATTTATCTCCATTTTTCCAATTTTCTCTATTGGCTAGCTGTTACTTTTATAAAAATTTTAATTCTTAAAAGTCTGTCAAGGCAGAAATGGGAGGCAATAAAAAGAGGCAACAGTAGACGCCAAGGAACCAAGCTGACTTGGGACACTGAACATAACAAAACTAGAGGACACCGTTCTGAGGGAGGGAAAAGGAAGAAGGGACCCATGCCATATCAGAAACTAGCTCCTGGGACTAGGAAAGCTCAGCCTGAAGAGCACTTTGAAAGAAAACATTTTAATTAAACAAAGACACAAAGACTTGATCCAGCAACAAACTAGCTGAATGACCGGAGACAATCCAAATGGGAGGGCCCCAGGAGATGGCTCGTATCTTTCCCTGGGAAGACTCTGGAGCAACAGTACATCCACATGTTCTAAACCTTTGTCCTAGAACCTGAGCCCACCAAAATTGGTGCCATAATCAAGGTGCCTGATACAAGAGTGTCATGAACCAAGGGTAAGAAAGAAAATAGAAGTGCCCAGAGGGCAGTGCTCAGAGCTGGAGAGCTGAGACCCAGAAGGCTCAAGCCCCTCATTCCGTCTGTCATTCACTGAGGTCAATCACAGGATTGGAGGTGGCAATGAATTAGGACATGGAGCTGGAGATGGATCAACAAGAGAAAGAAGAAAGGAGCCCAGATCCTCACATCTTCCTTCTGAGGGAGGTAGAGGATCTTGTGTGAAACTGAGATTCAAGCTCACCCTCAATAGTTTCCCTCTCTACGGGTATTTCCAACTTAGGCAGCTATCACTCAAAGAAAACTTTATTTAGAAATACATATGGGCCAAGGCGTCCCTAGCTGGAAGATATGCACATCTGAGTCTGGAAAGTTGGGTTGGAATGCTCAATAATTGTGAGACACTTAACGTTTCCTGTCTGATATCATCTTCCAAAAATAATTTCATATCTTATATCTTCTCCCAAAATTCATACCAAGAAGCCATTGGCTCACTTGACTCATTAGGCTTCAGCAGTAAGTATGCCCTTAATTAAACATGAACTCCTGTAGCCGCTCTTCTGGAATTTAAAGGACTCATTTATTATATGAAAATAGATCACCTGTTCTGGGCAAGTTATAAATATAATCTTTTTAATGTCTTGTGTTTAAATACAAAATAAATAGAAGTTCAGAAAATAAATACAATATTAATGAATAAATACAGCTATCAGTAGAAAAGAAAATTTTACAAAACTACAATGTAAGGTAATATTGGGAACACACAAAGGCATCCACATAAGGAAACCAATAATATATAAATAACATACACTGTGACCAGCAATAAATTATATGACAAAGAGGTGGTGTTTGTGGTCATGTCTTCAATATACTAAGTATAGACACTGTTGGGTAGCAATGTTCTCAGCAGCGTCTGGGCCATGTCTCCGTGGTACTGAGGACTGGAAATCTTGGGTAGCAATGTTTTCAGCAACATCTGGGGCCATTCTTCATCATACTTAAGACAGACACTCTTGGGTACCAGTGTTCTCAGCAGCATCTGGGACCATGTCTTCCTGGTAAGGAGGACTGGGACTCTTGGGTACCAGTGTTCTCAGCAGCCTCATCACTTCTTCTATATCATCTCCTCCATCCATCTCAGAAGGATGCCTATTTCCCCCAATGCCTTTACTACCGCAGCATGAAGCTCAAGCTGAAGGAAGGGAAGAGTAGATGCCTGCTGTCAGAGATGCAAAAGACATTTGCCCAAGGACAATCTTCCCTCCTATCATCAGGTCAGCTGGGCTAGTAATAAGAGCATTCTTTTCAAGATGAAAAGACAGCAAGAGGTGACAGCATATCAAATTTTCACAGAAGGAAGGAAGACTGAGTCCACTGTTTTGGTCTTACACAGGGAATGGAGGCTCAGAGAGAACTTGACTCACACAGACCAAAACAATAAGGCCATTTCCTCAAGAATTGTGTGTGTGTGTGTGTGTGTTTGTCTATGTGCATGTCTGTGCTGCCTGTGAGTGTTCCCTCCTGTGTATACTTAGATCTGATAAATATTGACATGCCAAGCACTGGACCAGTTCAGAAGTAAATGACAATCCTTGCCCATAAGGAATTCTTGGTTGAGGAAGGGAACAAGCAGGAACAGTAACTGAAATGCAGCCTGATGACCAAATGATAGGAGTGCCCACAAGAGAGAGATAACTCTGGGAAAAGCATCCACTACCTTCCTGGAGGTGATGCCCAGGCTGAATCCTGAATGGGTAAGAGGAGGAGAAGAAGGAGGAGGAAGAAGTCAGTGAGGAGTTAACTTAGGGTTTCTAGGCAGATGTGCAAAAGTATCAATATGAGAAACAGGACAGATGGGTATATATGATATTGTGAGTGGTTTTGAAGGTATGCATATGTGTGCATATTGAAAAATATTGTTTCTCATTTATGTCCCTTAGAAGATCCAGGTGTCTCTGGATAGATATTCTTTCTTCACTGGACACTGGTAGGGCATCATGTATAGAGAGCATCCTTCTAGAAATGCTCCCTGAGACCATAGTGAACTATTAACCTGCTTTTTATCAACGTGAATATACCTCCCACGTATCTATAGTCTCAGTTCCAAAAACACACCTACCACAGTCCCTACAAAAGTGGGGCATACCTCTGTGAAGTGACTCAGAGTCTGGTTGTATTTCTTCATTGCTTCTTCCCCACAATGGCAGGCCATACGGGAATGCTGAAAAAGACCCAAAGAATAGTAAGGTTTGTTTTTACCTTTTACTGTGTATGGCACTTGCATGCATATAGATCTGTGTGCCACATTCATGCCGTGCCAGTGGAGGCCAGAAGAGGGTGTCGGGTCCCTAAGACTAGAGTTAACAGAGAGTTATAAGTCACCATGTGATTGGTGGGAATCCAGCTTGGGTCCTCTGTCAGTGCTCTTAACTGCTGAGTCATCTCTGTTTCTAATTTTATTTTAAAACTTGGCTTTTCTGCCCTTGCTTGGCATAAGCAGAGAATTTGGTTTGTTACCTATAATCCTGTAAATAGTCATTTCCTACATTTCTGTAGGAAAGTCTCTTCATGGGTCATCATTTGGGATCATTTAACTAATCATCATAGAGGTTAAAAGCCAACTTTTCAGTTTCAAGTATGGAGCTCACTGAGTCCTTTTAGAGAGAAGTAGTGTTGAAGGAGTTTCTGGTTCCTGTGCCCCACTGGCTTCCTACCAAAGCTCCTGTCTAGGAGGCTCCAGAGCAAACCCAATCCCTTACGGAAAGAATGCAATTCTAAGGTCTAACACAACCCAAGATCACGTCCAATAGCCTATTGACTGACCACCTGAGCACAAAATGCTCTAGTAAGATTGTAGAATGCATTACCATAGGGGGGAAAATCTCGTTTCATGGATACTATATAATCATAGACATTAGACAGCCAGCATTTTATATTTCTTCAGACTTTTTAAAGTGTTTTTGAATAGAACATGTATTTGATAAAATGGAGTATTTCTGAAGAGTTACATAGTTCAATACTTTTTTGTTTGGTTGGTTCAGTTTGGTGTTCTGTTTTGTTTTGTAATGTTGGGTTCAACTTCTCTACCCAGTCAACAGAATAGGAAAAGAAAGCTTGGTTGCTACGTGGTTTAAACTAAGTACCCCAGCTCTACTTACACAGATTGAGAGGTCCTTCTTGATGATCAGAAAAGAATTGGCGAGGCTGCTGGTCTTACGGAGGATGTGATGGTCAGGGTTCTGATAGAATTTGAATACTCGGTCCAGATAGAATCTCACTAAATGGCGGAGGAGACAGCACCTCTCCGAATGCTGCAAAGAGCATCCGAGAAGTGAATGAATGAGAAAGAAGACAAGACCAGGCCTGATGGAGGAGCTCTGGCTTTACCTCCTCCCCAGAGTTCCCCAGATCAAGTCCATACCTCTGTGTCTTGCAGAGACTCAGTTGTCCTTAAGATTCTGATGTCTATGTTTTCATCTTCGGCTTGCTAAATAGGAGAAAAGACAAGAAAAGACAGGTCATTGGCTGCTGCCAGGGTTTTAGCTATCACAACCTTTGGCCTATTCTCTACTAGGGACCCATGAGAGGCATTTTTAAACTATTAAGTACAAGCATCTCTTGAAATTACACTGTCTAGGACTGGAGTCTCTCCTGTTTCCATTAACACACTATCAGAGATACCCAGAGAAGACAGACAGACGAAGGAGGAGGAGGACAGAGAGATGGGAAATATGAATCCCTCCTTTACATACCACACTATCCTGAATCTCAGAAAAATCCTTTTGTATTGCCTGGAGGTTTGCAGTGATCACACAGCTTCCCAAATGGAGAGTCTTGAGCCCAGTCACAGGATTCCAAAGGAGAAAACCCACAGCAGAGAACAGAACAAAGGCAAAACTGAAACCTCTCATCTTCTACCTAGATCCTGGAAAGCAGAGGTGGAAATTCAAAGAGATCAGGACTATTGGCTTCTCCAGTCAATCCAGCAAGAATAGGTCGGCACCAGGTGTCCCCTGGGTGGGAACTAGACAGCCTTCCCTGGGTGCAATCAATGCTATATGCTCACACAGCGTCCTAAGAAAAGCTGCTTCAGACAGAAGCCTTCCCGGACCTTCTGGGCCTAGGTGCTGGGTAGTACCACGGGTCATGGCTCCTTTATTGTGTCACCTTCCCCGTTCCACAGTCACTGCCAGCAGGGAAGGCCTGGAGCGGCAGACACTTGCAGTGAATCAACAGACGATGACATTTCAGAAGAAATGTCAAAACTTGTTTGAGGCAATTGACGCAGACACCCACCCCTTCCAGAAAGCCATTGCAACTCCTTTTGTGGTCCCCTTAGACCTGCAGGGGAAAACAGTTTCACAGAAGCTGTGACCATGCCACCAAAAATATCTAGGGGAAAATTATCTAGACTTTAAAGACACCCACGGGGCAGAGAGCCTGGCTCTATCATGATCAGAGTGCTTCATTGAGCATAATATACTCACTAAGGCCCTGAAGCCAAAAAACAAAGTCAATTATTTCGCAATAGCCCTACAGCCCATGAAAGGCAAGAACTGATGGTCACCTGTTAGGGCTCCACCTCACGGTCTCCTTTTAGAGGCTCTTGGGGCTCCACAGCGCCCTCTGCTGGGAAGCCATAGTAGGACATGCTTGGGATAGATCAGTAACAATGTGCTTTTTCTCTGGCCGGTATCTCAGGCCTTAGGCAGAAAGAATGAGACCCGCCAAAAAGCAGAAACACATTTGAAACAGTTTGTGTATTCTTGGGGTGATGTTATTCAGCTAAAAAGGCAATGCTTACTGAGTTAAAACTCAGCAATAAATTATTTAAAAATGGGCTATTCTAACGTTACCTTAAAAGATAAAATTAGAATAACCTAAGATAAGGAAAGTAAGTCTCGCCTCTGCCACAAAATGACACAACCCTCTTGACATTTCTCCTGAAATATCGGTCTCTGTCAACTCATGGCCAGTGCCTGCTGCTCCTTACCTGCTGGCCATGACAGTGAACCTATGATTGGGACAGAACATTGTAATGCAACATCAAACAAGAAATTTTCTGTAGCAAACAATATTAAAATCTTAAATAGTAACAGAATTTGACAGTGTCATATGGAGCCCTTGAAACAGAAGGAGACTCATGCACCCTTATATATATATATTCATAATTAAAAGTTTTCTCAAAAGTATACGATGAAAATATTATTTATAGATGTTCTTCCCTAAAATAAGTCAGGTAAAATTACAATAAAATCTGGAGAGTCTAAGTAAAATATTTGAATTTTAAGTGTTGATGAGGGACTGGGGATGGCTCAGTCCGTAAAGTGCCTGTCACACAGGCGTGAGGACTCGTGTTCACTGTAGACCCCCTACCTGTGTGAAGAGCTGGGGCACACCTGCTGTCCCAGTGCTGGAAGGGCACAGACAGGGAGATACTGGGCTAGTTAGCCCGCTAGCTTAGCCAAATCACTAAGCTCCATGTCTCAATGAGAGACCCTGTCTCAAAAACAAGATGGATGACTACTGAGGAAGGACCCTCAACGCTGATCTCACACAGACACATGCACATACACATGAACACACAACTCCTACCCACATACACATACATACTTCACATGCAACTACACAGGAACACAAAAGTCCTACCACATACTCATGCTTATACACACTCCACGTGCACATACACACAAACACACAACTCCTACCCCCTTCACACACATACACACATGTAGACAGAGACTACTCATTCATTTCCCAACTGCTCAGACCCGAATAATCACACAGAAACTGTATTAATTACAACACTGCTTAACCAATGATTCAGGCATATTCTAGTTAGCTCTTACATCTTTAATTAACCCATTTCTATTAATCTGTGTATCAACATGAGGCTGTGGCTTACCAGTAAGGTTCCCACGGCGTCTGTCTCCTTCTGCAGCTACATGGTGCCTCTCTGACTCCTCCTACTCTCTATCTCTATCTCTGTTCTGATTTTCCACCTGGCTTTTCTCAGCTAAGCCATTTGCTGAAACAGCTTCTTTATTAACTGATGGCAATAAAACATATTAACAGCATACTGAGGTGAATCCCACATCATACACATAAATATATACACACTCCACATGCAAATCCACATGAACACCCAACCCTTCCTCCAACAATCACTGAGTAGTGTAATAAGCTTACTTAATGTCCCAATACGTTTGGCTCCTTTTAGTGGATTTGGAGGGTAGGAAAAACCATACTATTTCTTCCCTAGAAGCTCCCACCTCTGTCAGTTGTCTCAGTTTGCCCAAGACTGAGGGTATAGACTGAACTCGGCATTTTTTTCAATAGGAATTCACAAGGAAACCAGAATGAGTTGGGCATACTATATCTGTATGTCAACTCATCTCTCTGGGTTTTATTTTCTTAGCCCCAAATGGTGATTATTAAACTTACTCCAAAACTCATCTTCTATCTAAGTAAAATACAGTATCTAGTACACAGGGAGAGAACGACTCACTTTAAGTTGAGATTGACGTTGTTGCCCGAAACATAGTGAGTATAGAGTAAGTCTATCGTGAAAAGGAGTCCCTGGAAGAAGCTGTGTCTGGAGGGACTGACTGATAAGATTTCAGTACTGTGGTGAGACTGGAACATTGCAGGCCTAGAGGCTAGTCACTGATCCTGAGCTAGTTCTCGCCCTCCGGAGGAGTGCTACCCTGCCCACCTCTGTGTCTGAACTAACATTTTGTGACTGATATATGGAAACCTTTTGGAATCTATTAACTTAGACCACTAGCTTCCACCAGCCCCAAAGCTAAGAAGGTTATCAGAGGGCATCTTGGCCCTCTAGATCAGTGTTCCCCACTGTGCTGGGACTGCCTCTTTGAGGTACCTACCAATGTATTTTAAACTTATCTTGATTTATGTCTCAATTTGTGACTCTCTTTTTTTTCTGTAAAAACCATAAAAACTTCATGAAATGACTTCCTCATCGCAACATGGAATTTGGGGTAACCTAAATCTGTTGCAGTCCAGAATAAAATCTCTGATTTTTTTTAAAGATGAGAGCTGTGGTTTTTATATCGACAATTATGGTGTCATGATGTGGGACTCTCAGAATGATCCACTTTTCACCAAAGGAGTCACCTGACCGGAAGCCAGGCACGCAGAAGAACCCATCACGCTCAGGCCACCTGCTGTTACTTCCTCAGATGAGTTGTTGGTGAGGTCTTTCCAGCGCTCCAGCAATGCTGGCTTGCTGGATGCTCCGTTGTGCTTGCCCTGAGCTACTTAATTGTCCTGATTTGATAGACCTCTCGCGACTCCTTTGGGGATCAAACAACCCCTTCACAGGGGTCACATATCAGATATCCTACACATTAGATATTTGCATTATGGTTCATAAAAGTAGCAAAATTACAGTTATGAGGTAGCAGCAAGAAAATTTTGAGGTTGGGGGTCACCACAACATGAGGAACCATATTAAAGGGTCACAGCGTTAGGAAAGGTTGAAAACCCCTGGTTTAAGGTTACCTTGTTTGTCTGCTGTAGAAGAACTTAGTCTAAGCGTTTGCTTTACTTTTGTGTTTGCTTTCTTGCTACTGGGTCTCTAAAGGCATTTGGATTTTGTTTGCTTTTGGAACTTCTAAAGCAGTTTGGTTTTTATTTTGTTTGTCTTGGTTTTCCTCATCTTTGAAATGCTTTGGTTTATTGCCTTTTGGCCTTTGTCTCCTGACTCTCCTTAAGCATAATTCTGTGTGGCTTTTGTGGATTCTCCCGGGACCTTGCCAAGCTTTCAGCTAAGAATTTCAGAGGCACCTGTCATCCCCTC